>PVIY010001316.1:0-28010 GCA_004026745.1 Myrmecophaga tridactyla | reverse complement strand
ATCGACTTTTTCCCTTCTTTTTTTTTGTGAAAAAATCATATACAAAAAAGCAATGCATTTCAAAGCACAGCACCATAATTAGTTATAGAACATATTTCAGAGGTTGACATGGGTTACAATTCCATGATTTTAGGTTTTTACTTCTAGCGTCTCTAAGATACTGGAAACTAAAAGATATTAATTTAATGATACAGCATTCATATTCGTTTGTTAAATCCTATCTTTTCTGTATAACTCCACCATTATCTTTGATCTTTCTATCCCTCTCTTTGGGGTGTTTGGGCTATGGCCAATCTAAATTTTTATTGGAAGGGTCTGTCACTAATATGGGGTAGGGAGATGGAACTATCTGATGTTCTGGAGAGTTTGGGCCCTCTAGGTTTCAGAACTTAACTGGACCAGGGACCCATCTGGAGGTTGTAGGTTTCTGGAAAGTTACTCTAGTGCATGGAACCCTTGTGGAATCTTATGTATTGCCCTAGGTGTTCTTTAGGATTGTCTGGAATGATTGTGGTTGGGGCCATTATGATAGGTAGCAAGGTCTAACTGAAGCTTGCATAAGAGCAACTTCCAGAGTAGCCTCTTGACTCTATTTGAACTCTCTCTGCCACTGCTACTTTATTTGTTACACTTCTTTTCCTCCTTTTGGTCCGAATGGAATTGTTGATCCCACGGTGCCAGGGCTAGACTCATCCCTGGGAGTCATTTCCCATGTCACCAGAGAGGCTTTCACCTCTGCATGTCATGTTCCCCGTAGCAGGGAGGGCAATGATTTACTTGCAGAGTTGGGCTTAGAGAGAGTGAGGCCACATCTGAGCAACAAAAGAGGTCCTCCAGAGGTAATTCTTTGGCATGCCTATAGGTAGTCTAAGCTTCTCCACTACCTACATAAGCTTCACACGAGTAAGCCTAGAGATTGAGGGCATGACCTATTGATTTGGGTGTCCCTAAAGTTTGACACAGTATCAGGGGATTCCCTGATGGTAATGTTTAATAGTTCCATAGACTTTCTCCCATCCCTCAAGGGACTTTGCCAATACTTTTTGATTATCTGCTTAATATACTCTAGGTTGTATCCAGACATTACAATAGTATATGTAGGATTAAAGGACCTCTTTCTTATTTTGTGCTCCCTGTGTTTCAGTTGTTCAAGTGAGCAATACAGATAGGTTGAGTTAGATTATGCGGTACAGAAAATTTCAGTTCCAGACCAAATAAACCTTTCTTCCATTAGTCTGAAAGAGTATGGGTGGTTTTAAAATATAGTCACTGTCTTCCTTACCCTTTGTTCTGGATTGCTTTAACCCCAACCTGTTTGACTTTGTTCTTATCTCTTAATATCAGGTTATATATATAAAACAGCTTCTCAGAACCCAAAAATAATGATCACCACTCCAGACTTAATGTGTCTCCTCTAAAAGCTTACGATGTTGGCCCGTTTTCTTATGAGCACTTTCTAAAGGGGATCATACCATTATTGCTCTTTTGTTTCTGGCTTATTTTACCTCACCAAATGTCCCACATATTCATTCACATAGTTACATGCCTCACGACTTTGTTCCTTTTTGTAGCAGCACAACCTTCATTCGTATGATTTTTTCCTTTCGATTTGTTAATGTGTTCTATTACATTAATTTATTTTCTTGTGTTGAACAATCCTTGCATTCCTGGTACAAACTCCACTTGGTCGTGGTATAGAATTCTTTCAATGTGTTGTTGGATTTGATTTGCTAATATATTATTGAGAATTTTTGCATCTGTGTTCATTAGAGAGATTGGACTGTAGTTTTCCTTTCTTATAGCATCTTTACCTTTACCTGTTTTTGGTATTAAAATGATATTAGCTTCATAAAATGAGTTAGGTACTATTTCTTTTTCCTCAGTTTTTTGGGAAAAACTTTTCCAAAATCCTGTTTGAGCAGGATTATGTTAGTTCTTTTTGGAATGTTTGATAAAATACTCCTCTGAAGCCATCTGGCCCTGGGCTTTTCTTAGTAGGAAGATTTTTTTTTTTTTTTTTGCATGGGCAGGCACCGGGAATCGAACCTGGGTCTCCGGCATGGCAGGCGAGAACTCTGCCTGCTGAGCCACCATGGCCCGCCCAGTAGGAAGATTTTTGATTACTGATTGAATCTCTTTTCTTGTGATTGGTTTGTTGAGCTCTTCTATTTCTTCCTGAGTTAGTATAGCTTGTTTGTGTGTTTCCAGGAATTTGTCCATTTCGTCTAAGTTGTCTAGTTTGTTGGCATATAGTTGTTCATAGTATCCTCTTATGATTTATTTTTTCAGGGTCTATGGTAACGCACCCCTTCTCATTTCTGATTTTGTTTATTTGCATCCTCTCTCTTTTTTCTTTTTCAGTCTTGCTAGTGGCCCATCAATTTTACTGATTTTTCTCAAAGAACCAACTTTTGGTTTTATTGATTCTTTCTCTTGTTCTTTTGCTCTCCCATTGATTTATCTCTGCATTAATGTTTGTTGTTTCTCTTCTGTTTGCTTTGGGGTTAATTTGCTGTTCTTTCTCAAGTTCCTCCAGGTTTGCTGTTAAGTCTTCAATTTTTGCTCTTTCTTGTTTTTTAATATAGGCATTTAAGGCAATAAATTTCTCTCTCAGCACAGTCTTTGCTTCATCCCATAAGTTCTGATAAGTTGTATTCTCATTTTCATTCATCTCCAGATAGCTACTGATTTCTCTAGCAATTTCTTCTTTGACCCACTGGTTGTTTAAGAGTATATTATTTAATCTCCATGTATTTGTGAATGTTCTCATTGTTTGGTGATTATTGACATCCAGCTTTACCCCATTGCAATCAGAGAAAGTGCTTTGAATAATTTCAGTGTTTTTAAATTTATAAAGACCTGTTTTGTACCCCAGCATATGATCTATCCTGGAGAATGTTCCATGAGCACTAGAGAAGAATGTATATACTTGTGTTGTGGGGTGCAGTGAACTGTATATGTCTATTAGGTCTAATTCGTTTATCAAGTCATTTAACTTCTCTATTTCCTTATTGATCTTTTGATTGGTTTTTCTATCTATAGAGGAGAGTGGTGTGTTAAAGTCTTCTACAATTATTGTTGAAACATCTGTTGCTCCCTACAGTTTTGCCAATGTCTGTCTCATATACTTTGGAGCTCCTTGATTGAGAACATAAACATTTATGATTGTTATATCTTCTTGGTGAATTGACCCTTTAATTAGTATATGGTGTCCTTCTTTGTCTCTTGTGGTGTCTTCACATTTAAAGTCTATTTTGTCCGATAGTAATATAGCTACTCCTGCTTTCTTTTGGTTACAGCTTGTGTGGAAAATCTTTTTCCATCCTTTCACTTCCAATCTATCTGTATCTTTTTGTCTAAGATGAGTCTCTTGTAAGCAGCATATAGCTGTATTATATTTCTTAATCCATTCTGCCAATCTGTGTCTTTTAATTGGTAAGTTTAGTCTGTTAACAAAGTTATTACTGAAAAGGCATTTCTTGATTCCACCATCTTATATTTTTTATTTTATTTGTCAGAGCTATATATTCTTTCCCCTCAACCTCTTTTTATCCTTTAAATTGCCCTTACTGGCACTCTTCAATTCTGTACCCTCCTCCAGACATTCCTCTCCTGTCTTTTTTTTTCAGCTGGCAGAACTCCTTTTAGTATTTCTTGTAGGGCCGGTCTCTTGTTTACAAATTCTTTCAGGACTTGTTTGTCTGTGAAAACTGTAATCTCTCCCTCAGTTTTGAAGGACAGTTTGACTGGGTACAGAATTCTTGGCTGGAAGTCTTTTCCTTTCAGGATCCACTGCCCTCTTGCCTCTATGGTGCCACTTGAGTAGTCTGAACTCAGTCCTATGTGGTTTACTTTGTATATAGTAGTTTGTTTTTCTCTTGCTGCTTTCAGAATTTTCTGCTTCACTTTAGCATTTGACAGACTGACTGTTATGTGTCTTGGGGAAGGCCTATTTGGATTTATTCTGTTTGGAGTTTGTTAGACTTCTTTGACTTGTATATTTATGTCCTTTATAAGGGTTGGGAAGTTTCCCCCATTATATCCTCAGGTACTCTTCCTGGCCCTTTACTCCTCTCTTCTTCTTCTGGGACACCAATGATTCTTATATTTGTACGCTTTTTTTTTGTCTGTCATTTCCCTGAGATCCAGTTCACATTATTTCCATCTTTTTTGCCATTTGCTGTTTTGAGTCTTCGAAGTCAGTTATCCTGTCCTCTCTATCGGTTATTCTTTCTTCTGTGTCTTCACATCTGGTATTGTGTGCCTCTAGGATGTTTTTATTTGGTCAGCAGTCTTTAATCTCTGTGATATCCACTATTTTTCTTTCAAATTCCTCTTTATGCTCTTCTAGTGTCTTCTTGATCTCGTTTATGTCATTTGCCATCTTACTTATTTTATTAAGTAGAGTTGTATGAACATTCTTGATTAGTTGTTCCAACGTCTATGTCTTTTCTGGTGTTTTAATTTGGTCATTAGGCAGGGCTATATCTGTCTGCATTGTGATATGGGCAGTGATCGTCTGTTGTTTTCGTTGCATATAAATATCTTGATTTACTTCGGGAATTGATTTCTTTTGTAGTCTAAGGCCTTATGTTTGCAAGATGGATGTGCAGCAGGATGGATGCGCAGGTACGGGTGGGGAACAAGAGTGCAGTGATTTGTTTCAGGGCAAGTGTAGGTGCAGGTTGGGGATGTTATGCTGATGCTTGTGAACGTGGGCACCCAGCGGCTAGGGAGGATGTAGTTGTGTGGGCGCACTGGTCTGGGGTGGCGTAACCCTGGTATGTGCTGGTCTAGGGCATGGGGCCCTTTGTGTGCATGTGTAGCGCTGTGGCAGCAAGTCAGTGTTATGTCTTTATTTGTTGAGGCAGATGTGACCTGGCTGTGCAAGTCAGCGCTTTCTCAGAGCTTGGAAGTGTAACTGAGGGCCGTGTGCATGTGTGGTTCTTGGACTGCCATAAACTGAAGTTCCCTGAGCTGAATGATGTGATTGGGAGCCTGTGCGCATGCGTGGGTGTAAGAGTCTGGTAAATGAAGTTACCAGAGCTGAAGGACATGATTGGGGGCCTGTGCACATGTGTGGGTCTAGGAGTGTCATCAACTGAAGTTCCCAGAGCTGAAGGTCGTGATTGGGGTCCCATGCACATGTGCAGGACTTGGGATGATGTAAGCTGATGCGCAGAGCTCAGCAGGGGCAGGGTGAAGCTGTGTGATACTATGGATGGGGGCGGGGGTAGCCTGTGTATGGAGTTAGCGTCTGTAGCCTTTATGTACTGGCAACAGCCTGCAGGGAACAGGGAGGGGGAGGTAGTACTTGGGAGGGCTACAGGAGAGGTGGGTTGGGCTGCACTTGGCGTGGGGCTGTGGGGCAGGTACATGTGCTTGGGGGCTGGTAGGGCAGGGGTGCTTGGAGCATGGGGAATGGGAGTGGGTGACAGGGTTCCGGTGCGTGGGGTATGGGGTGAGTTGCTGGTCACAGGGCTGTGCCGGTGAGGGTAGTGCATTCAAGGAACGTGGCCTGGTTTACTTCCTAGTCCTCAACTCCCCACCCACTCTTGTGGGCTCTGCGCCTCTGTGCCAGGCTACCGCTTTCAGCTTCTCAGTTCCTCAACCTCTGCCTTGTTCAGTTTTTTTCCCTTTGTTTTTTGATTCAGTATCTTGACACTAAATTGATATTTCTGTACTTACTTGATCTCAGAAAGTTGTCTTCTAGAAATTTGGTATTTCTTAAGTAAGTGGTCTAATTAAGCTGTCCAAAACTCCCAAAGCTTTTGGACCGTGTATATTTTTTGCCTCATGTCATGGTAAAGTGCTCTGCAGTAATGGGACATTTTAGTGCCATTTCTTTTACTTTTTTTTTTTTTAATGCAATTTTATTTAGATATGATGTTCATACACCGTACAAACCATCTGAAGTATACAATCACTGGCTCACAGTATCATCACATGGTTGTTCCTACATCACCATGATCAATTTTAGAATGTTTTCATTACTCCAAAAAAGAAATAAAAATAACAGTGAAAACCCAAATCCTCCTATACCTCTTATCCTCCCCCATTATTCACCCATAGTATTGGTGTGGTACATTTCTTACTTTTGATGAAAGAATTAAAATAGTACTGTTTCATATGGTCCATAGTTTGCAACAGGCACTATTTTTTCTATATACCCCTTTATAATGAACTCTTTGTAATAATGCTGTACATCTGCTTTAGGTCATGAAAGAACTTTTTAATATTTGTACAGTTAATCACAGACATTGTCTACCACGAGATTCACTGTTTTACGCATTCCCATGTTTTAACCTCCAGGCTTTCCTTCTGGTGATGTACATGATCTAAACTTCCCCTTTCCACCACATTCACACTCCATTCAGTACTTTTAATTATTCTCACAATAATTTGCTACCATCACCTTATCCATTTCCAGACATTTAAGTTCAACCTAGTTAAACATTCTAGTACCATTTCTTTTTATTTTTATTTATTTTTCTTTTTTTCCATTTCTTTTTAAGCAGAATAAAAGGCTGTTCATTAATCTGACAAAGAGGGAGGAAAATAGGCAATATTACTCTATAACTTGGATAGAGATATAAAATTTGCTTTCTCAGTATTTTGTTTTAGTGTGTGTATATGTGTATAATTATGTGTATAATTATCAGTAGCCATGGAGAGTAGATAAACATAAATGTTGTATTTAAGATAATTTGTCTCTTCTGATTTATAACTGACTTTTAAAAATTGCTGATTTTAATTGTCTAATTTTTGTTGAGTTAAAGCATCTTTATTTTCTCCTCTCTTCAGCTGTGTGTGCCACTGAGGTTTTTAAAATAGCCACAAGGTAATGGATTTCATTTTTAATATGAATGTAAATCACTGTTTGAGTTGACTTATATAAAAATGAACATGTTTTCCATTACAGTGCATACATTCCCCTTAATAATTACTTGGTATTCAATGATGTAGATGGGCTGTACACATATACATTTGAAGCAGAGAGAAAGGTTAGTAGTATTATGTTAATGAAAATTTTTTGAACTGTGCACTTTGATTTTAAATATTAATTACAAGTCAGAAATTTGAACGAAATTGCCCACACCTTAAATATATTTCCCAACTTCCAGAACTGTACTGACTATATATCTTTTGTAGTGTAGCCTGAAAATAAATACCATGTAGCAAAGTAATTTAGGAAAAATGGCCTATTTAAAAGTGGATTTGAAAGCATAAGAAAAACTGTTTATAGGAAATGTATGATTAAAACAACAGTTTGATTTTCATTTCATTGTTGACAAAGAGACTAGTACTGGTGCATATGCCATTGTGACCTGTGTTTTATGTATGTAGGAAAACTGTCCAGCTTGTAGCCAGCTCCCTCAAAATATTCAGTTTTCTCCATCAGCTAAACTACAGGAGGTTTTGGATTATCTAACCAATAGTGCATCTCTGTAAGTGTTCTGTATTTTTGTTAATGTTGTAAAAGCCATTGTTGTGATTTTAAAACTTTAAGAAGAATTATTTGCTTTGTTTTCCAAAAATAATCTGTGATACTTCTTCCTCATGCTTACGTTTAGGCAGATGAAATCTCCAGCCATCACAGCCACATTAGAGGGGAAAAATAGAACACTTTACTTACAGGTGATCAATGCAGTTTTTATTTCTTTTAAAAAATTATATTAAAAGTTTGATTTCATTTTAATATGCTTTACATTAAAAGCACATTGGATTTAGATTATTTTGTTTTCTAGTCGGTAACCTCTATTGAAGAGCGAACAAGGCCAAATCTCTCCAAGACATTGAAAGGTATTTGAAATAAGTGTATATACTGATAGTTTTTTTTCTTTTTTGATAAAAGCAATACCTGCTCATTCTAGTAGAAGATTTGCACTTAAAATGCCTGTAAGTGATGATATGATCATAACTTAAAAATGTAGAAACATTAATAGAAATAACTGAACTGTTCATGGAATGTTTAAAAATCTCTGTGAAATCAGATTAAAGAGAACTGGATTCGGATGTTTAAGACCACAGGACTCTTTGTATGTGTGTGTTGTTTTCCTTTTGTAGAGATTTTTGCTCAGAATAATTATTTTTTTTCCATTTTAGAATTGGGACTTGTTGATGGGCAAGAACTGGCAGTTGCAGATGTCACCACCCCACAGACTGTACTATTCAAACTTCATTTTATTTCTTAAGGAAAATAAATTTGCACATAATAGAAAACTCATGGAAATATCACTTTGTGGATGCTAAGAAATTTAATTGATGTCACTTTTAGCATTAGTGTTACTGGAATTTGACTTTTTTAAATATAAAGAACCACTTTTTTTTAACTTTATAATGTTCCTGTGAAGACAGATTTGGGGGTTGGTGCGTGTAAGCATTTCATTAGTAATATGCAAAAATGATGCCTAGAGAAAAAAGATGAGAAAATGTATTGGTTCTCTTAGGAAGGGAGGCATACAGTAAGACCCTTATTGAATGGTCAGTGAACGCGTTCTTCAACTTTCAGTAAAGCACTCACATAAACAAAAGTTGAGCACCCACATATATAAAAGGTATCCCTTTAAAGAAAATAAGGAAATTAAGTTTTAAATAACATTAAATATTGCAACCTGTATAACATTTGAAGCATATTGAACATAGGATATTTGTTGCTTGATTTAATATTCATTTAATTGCGGCTGTCCAAATGAATATTAATTATGGCAAAGGATTATCTTGTGCATAATAATTTGTAAATGGGGTTATAACTGAATACCTATGCATGGAAATGGAAATTATTTTCATATGTTTATTCCCTGTGCATAGAGGTCAGTATGTACAATATTAAAGCCAAGATATGGATGTTTAAAGAATTTAATGTTTAAATAGTTATCATTGATGCTTTCGCACTATTTATTAATAAAATCATATATTGTCTACTTTTTTCACCGAAGTTTTTAAAGTTATATTAAATAGTTCTGTAGTAATGTATGAATAATTTTTATGTGTGTAGCAGAATTACCAACCTCCAGTTTTTTTTGCACCTGAATTTAAGATTAATGTGATTTCCACAAAAAAATCTGACTTAATTTGACTTGCTTTAACAAAATAATGTAATGAAATAGAAACATATTTTTTAAATTAATGTCCTGTAAAATTATTTTCTTCCCCCCAAAGGACTAGGCATAAAACAAAGTTAAGCATAAGTACTAAAGATTGAGTTCTAGTGTTTTCAAGTGGGAATATGTAGCACCTGTTCATACTCTTTTTGAATTAGGTGGTATCTTTCTATTCAGGACCTTTGCAATTATGTGTCACTAGGAAAAGTTTCATTTATTATTTTTTCTAGTTCCATATTAAAAGATAATTTGTTTTATTGGAAAATCATACAAGATAATATATATGATTTAATTAAACTTATAATTTCAGCTTAAGTTTTTCAAAATGAAGGAACTAGCAATTAGAACATCCTCTATACAGGTGGTATATAATAATTCTAAAAGTAGGTTTATGAAAAGGTGTATTATAATCATTTGAGAGCTGAGTTAAATTTTAAAAGGTTTAGGTCATTTACCCAGAGGTGTATAATTATTAGTCTTGGAACAGTGATTCCAACCCTAATTTGCTCCCCAAACTCCTCAAACTACTTAGCTGACCTGTTTGAAAGTACTTCAGTTGTTTAGTTCTCCTTGTGTAGATTACAAAACTATAAGAATTTCAACATGCACATTTTTATTTAAGGTAGATAAAATTATTGGCAGATGATTATAACTTCTTTAAGGGCAGGATTTAATTTGAATTTTTTTGTTGTTGAGAAAAAAAAATTCCTTTAAGGCATTGTGTTAGGGTTCTCTAGAGAACCAGAAACAACAGGAGAGCTCTGTAAATAGGAGATTTATAAAGGGTCTCATGCAACCGTGGGAATGGAAGAGTCCAAAATCTGTGAAGCTGGTGGCTCTGATGAAGGGTCTGGACAAATGCCAGAGGAGAGGCTCGCTGGCTGAAGGAGTGAAAGAGTCTCTCTCCCTTAAAAGCCGTCAATTAATTGGATTATCTCATTGTGGGAGACACACCTTAGTTGAGCTCAGATGTAATCAGCCACAGATGTAATCAACTGACTGATGATTTAATTCAGCAGTCTTTCAGTTTATCACCCAGCTATGAAATATCCTTGCAAGCCAGTGCTTGCCTGACCAGACAACTGGGCCTCATTACTTGGCCAAGTTGACACCAGAACCAAACCATCACAGGCATAGTGCTTTGCAGTGGAGTATAATACTCAAAATGTCTATGGGGGACATGTAGTTAGGGCCAATAACCATAGTAGGAAGGATGTAATAAAATGAGCAGGGGTCTGTGACAAACTGGAGTGAGTGAAAATTATTTGTTGAAAGGGGTACCCATTCCAGGTGACTGTTCTCGTGTGGGTATTCAGATTTTTGAGAAGCTAGAAATGTGGGTTTTTGCATGAAATCTGGTTTTTAGGTGGTAGGATTTTGTATTTAATATTAAGATTGTCAGATCAAACATAGTTTCCAAATGGATTATGAAGTCCATCAATTTAAAATTTCTTACTGTAGCCAAA
Source organism: Myrmecophaga tridactyla (assembly GCA_004026745.1). Taxonomy (NCBI): domain Eukaryota; kingdom Metazoa; phylum Chordata; class Mammalia; order Pilosa; family Myrmecophagidae; genus Myrmecophaga; species Myrmecophaga tridactyla. Next base: position 17,440 of record PVIY010001316.1, on the reverse strand, counting down.
TGTTTGAAGAAATATTTTACGCAGAAAAAAATATATTTTAATATACATATTGCGTATTAATGGGGAAACCATTGTAGTGGTCCCTGGGGTTTTTCTTTAGATGGGGGCAGTGTTTGTCCCTACATCGCCCAGAGCTTGTGCTTTGTGCATCATGTATGTGCACCAGTGTTTGGATCCTACAATTGTGTGTTCTGAAGGCACCACTACTTCCTATGGAAGAGGGATTTTTACTTTCGTCCAGTGGGCTAGGTCAAGCCTTCTGTACAATCTCCGGTCTTTTCAGGCAATTCTAAACCAGGATACCTTCTTAAGGCCAATTAGCACAGAACTGATTATCTGAGACAAGGGATAATAAAAAAAAAAAACTGGTTGCAGTTACTGCTGACAGGGCACTAGCTTTTTTTCCCTTCTTCTTTTAAAGAGAATCATTTAAAAATTACTCATAAAAATCCTAATTTCAAAGAGCAAGATATTCTTTAGTATGTTTATAAAATAACAATCCTTTTACAAAAAGCTTCCCTTTAAATACATTTATTATTTACAGATTAAAATATAAAATGTCATCTATAGTTGCAAAGCATGTTGCACATTAGACAAGCATTTCTGTATTTCAATAGATTTTCCTAGTTCTGAACTCTAGATTTTTGTAAAAAGATTCACCTTTCTTATGCATAATAAGTAAAAATGCAGCTTGTGTTCTGCTATTTAAAATGAAAACAAAATACCTTTTAAAAATATTATTCCTCTGCCTCTCAGAAAGAGGGACAAGGGATAATGTATCAAGAAGTTCCACAGGTACTTGTTATTTTCCCCAAATTCACATCCAAATTCAAATGGGAATATAAACCTTAGCCCTGCAAAACCTGGCAATGTGCAGCCCAGCCTGCCCCACCTTTTCACTTATAAGGGCCAGCAGGGCGCTAGCTTTTAACACGTGAGCTGTTTTCTGGGTAGGAGCCCACATGAAAACTCGCTTATCCCTCCAGTGTTTCCTTCCTGGCTAGTTGCTCGCTGTTCGCCCGGGGATTAGCTCTTAGCTGGAACCGTCCTTCCGCGTTTCCTGTAACTAAGGGCAACCCTGGCCCCCAGGAAGTGACGTCAACGTCCCTTACCTTCGTTTTTCCGTCTATCGACGGAACCTCTGGGCTCCCGGAGTCGGTTGTTGTGTACGTGGAAGAAGCTCACGCATGCGCACGCCGGCGCTTCGCTTCAGCTGTGCGGGACTAGCTGGGGACCACATCCCTGGCTGAGGGGAGACTGGGTCATGGCCCCTCGTTGACAGGGCCCGCCTAGTGGAGATAGGGGTGAGGCGGGTCTGCTGGACCTTTCCCCGGGCCTGAGACCAGTTGGCCTGGTGTGAGGCCTTCCCATTTGGAGCTGCCGCTGCCTCTCCGGCTGAGGAGGGGAGATGAGTTGGTTCAACGCCTCCCAGCTCTCCAGCTTCGCCAAGCAGGCGCTTTCCCAGGCCCAGAAGTCCATCGACAGGGTCCTGGACATCCAGGAAGAGGAGCCGAGTGCCTGGGCCGAGACCATTCCTTACGGAGAGCCGGGTAAGGAAGGGAGGGGTAGGGTTCCAGGGGCTCCTGCAGGCTTCTCTTCTGAGGCAAACAAGTGATGTGGATTGGGATCCTTCCTCGTTTAGAGTTCTGAGGAAGTAATTTTCTCCGTCCGGTACCCAAATGCTTCGTCTCCAGATTGGTCTTTGCCTTCTTCCTGAGAGAAAATCCAGTCTCAGTTCTTCCTTGCCTTTGGTCCTGGTACTGGGTTCAGGTCCTGCCGGCTGCGGACAACGGGTCTTATTTGTTGGTCATGTCCCCAAGCCCTCCCTTTACACAGCATTCTTGTAACTCGGGTTGCACCCACGGACTTTGAGCGCTTCTGGCACTGTTTGGAGTCAAGATCTGATGTAAATTAACAGAGATGGGAAGAACAACAGCTAACATTTAGTGAACATTTCGTGCTTGGTAGCCTATAATGTGCCTAGTCTTTTTCATCTTCAAAACAGTATAAGGAACAATTTGACATTCTAGTTTGTGGGGTAAAGACTTGTAGTTTTGGCGGAGGCGATGAAGCTTTATATTAAGAAGAGTAAGTTATTTTTTACTACTACATCTTTCTGGTTTCTGTTTTTAATTCTACATTGTTGAAAAGTTAGAACCTAAAATGAGGTAACTTATTTTAAGGTATTTTGGTCCGGTGTGCATGTCATGATCTTAGTACTTTTTACAAGCTATTATATGACCCATTGTTTTCATTTGCTGCCCAAATGGGTGGAAAACTATGTCCCCAAACTGAAGTTTCCTAAAGTACTTTTTATTCCAGTCACCTTTGAAGTCATATTAAAGGATAGATTTAATAGGGTTTGATAGGATTTAGGAGCTTTTAGTTACTTGTGCTTTTTTCACTAACTTCTAGTTGTGCAGGATTTGTAATAATTCTGTTTATCATAACACTTTTGCATTTAGAAAGGGAAGAAGGAATTTTTTTCAAAAGAAATGCTTTAAATATTTTAGTGAATATACCATTTTAAATTAATTATCAGGTTCTTTAGTAATATCTGTTTAGATGACTGATACAGTTATGGCTGATACAGTAATTACCTTTTTTTAAAGAAGATAGCTATTTTCTCCTAATGGGTTTTAAGATCCTATTGTAAACTACTATCTGTATCAAAAAGCAATAATTCTAAAAATATGCACATTTCTGAAATTCATATTGAACTTCTCTTAATTGCTGATGTAGTTTGGAATTTAAAAAGAGAACAAAAGTTGTTGTTAGAGTGGGGTTGGAAAGTGGAACTTGGAAGGTGGGCCTGTCATTAAATGGATGAAAATGAATTTATTCTTTAGAACAAATTGTTCCCATCTATTTAAGTTCCTTTTTTTTTTTTTTTTTTACTAGAGAAGATGTGGGTTTACAGAACAATCATGCATAAGATATAGGATTCCCATATACCACCCTGCCAGTAACAACACCTTGCATTTATTTAACTTGATCGTTGGAAAAAAGATTTTTGTCACCAGTATTTTGGGCTCATTTTTTTAGCATTTAGTCCTCTGCTTTACTTATGTTTTATTGTTGGTATGACTGAATAGAATGTGGAGTCAGTTTGCAGTGGCATCTAGATTCTCTTGGGATAGCCATACTGATTTTCCTTTTTAAGGCCCAAAGTTAACTGAGGAGCTTATTAATTAGTGAGTAAACAAGGAGTTTAACAGGTACAAATTGCAGCTTGTATTCCATAGGTTTTGTTTCTTTTTATTTATGTATTTATATATCTAGAGTTATAATCATGATTGAAATAATGTAATGTAAGTATTTTTTCTTTTTTTAATATTTCTTTTTTGTTGAAGGAATAAGTTCCCCTGGTAGTGGAGGATGGGATACGTCAACCTGGGGGTTAAAATCAAACACTGAACCTCAAGGTCCACCGATAGCCTCTCCTAAAGCAATTACAAAGCCAGTTCGGAGGACTGTGGTAGATGAATCTGAAAATTTCTTCAGTGCCTTTCTCTCTGCAGCAGATGTCCAGACCATTCAAAAGAGTCCAGTGGTATCAAAACCACCAGCTAAATCACAGCGACCAGAAGAGGAGGTGAAAAGCACTTTACAGGAATCCTTGCACACTGGACAGTCAAAAACTGAGACAACTGAGTCAAAAGTAGAAGACTCTTCTCTTTGTGCATTAGGAGAAACTCTGGCAGTAGAGACTCCATCACCTAAAACTAAAGGCAAGCATGAAGAAATCATTAATAAAAAAATTGTTAATAAAGAATCTGATATGAAGGTGCCAACTGGACATTTGAAAATATCTGAAAGTGTAATTAATGTGAAAGCAACTACAGAAAATGTATCTACTGTATCTACACAGCCTCTTACAGCAGAAACAAAGGACACAGCTTTGGAACCTAAGGAACAAAAACATGAAGACAGGCAGAGCAATACGCCTTCTCCTCCTGTTAGTACTTTTTCATCAGGTACTTCTACGACTAGTGATATTGAAGTTTTAGATCATGAAAGTGTAATGAGTGAGAGCTCAGCAAGTTCAAGACAAGAGACTACAGATTCAAAATCAAGTCTTCACTTGATGCAGACATCTTTTCAGCTTCTCACTGCATCTGCTTGTCCTGAATATAATCGTTTAGATGATTTCCAAAAACTTACTGAGAGTTGCTGCTCATCTGATGCTTTTGAAAGAATAGACTCATTTAGCATGCAGTCGTTAGATAGCCGAAGTGTAAGTGAAATCAATTCAGATGATGAATTGTCAGGCAAGGGATATACTTTAGTACCTATTTCAGTTAATTCTTCAACTCCTAAAACTAAAATCATTGGGTCTGTTGAAGATAAATCTGAAGAAGTAAAAGAAACATTAATTATACCCACTGAGGAAACAGAAATGGAAGAAAGTGGACGAAGTGCAACTCCTGTTAACTGTGAACAGCCTGATATCTTGGTTTCTTCTCCAACAATAAGTGAAGAGCATGCTGTCTTGGACAAGGTGTCTGAGCAATGCAAAGCTGCTGAAAGTCAGCCAGAAGCATTTTCTGAGAAGGAAGATGTTTGCAAGGTAACTCTAAGAGATGGAAGGGGATTTTAAGAAATCTTTTTCAGAGATAAAGTAGTCTATTTTATAAGTATTTCCCGTGATATGTAAGAATTTGTTATGATTTAAGAAGATATTTTGTCATTTCATTGTGTCATTGAGGACCTTAAAATTGAAGAGCTACTGATATCACTTTTTTTTTAATTTCTCTTAGAGATCTTTGATAGAATACGTCGACATTTCAGCATAACTCAGTGGAAAATAATTAACCAGCTTACTTTTTCATTGTTGGATAATTATCTTAAAATTCTCTCATGCTGATGAGCATGTCAGTTTACAAAATATTGTCTCCTCCTTTAACATACATCTTCAACTCCTTTACAGATTGAGATGTTAAATCTAAATTTCATGTAGTTTTTCTACTTAATTTTTTTGCATGGTCACATAATTGATATAAAATCTTAAATGGAAATTTAGCCTTTAGATTTATTACTAATACTTTTCTGTTATTGCTTCAGTTTGTTTTTTCTTTATACTGTTTTTGATGTCTACTATTGATAGCTATCTTACATGAATGAGAAAGGGAAATATCGAAGGAACAAAGCCATTGCTTAGGAATGACAGATTTTAACTTAAAATACAAAAGGAAAGTGGTGTGAGGTTTTCGGTTAACATTAAGTCACAGTTTTGGTTTTTCCTATGATTTTTGGATATAGAAATTATATCTAAATTTGGAATCTTTAATAGACCCCCTCTGAAATATAGAATGTTTTGAAGTAATGTCCTGTAAGTGCCATGTATTGAATTATTTAATATAAAAAAATGCCAGGTTCTTTTTACCTAGGCTTAATATTATTCACAAATAAATTCCATGCAGAAGCAATATCATTCCTAGAAATCAACCCTAAGTACTTTTAGTAAGATATGTTTGAATTATTTTCAAAGTACTTAAGGAGGTAAGTGATTTCTGAAATAATCTCAGACTTAACTCAGGTAATACTTTATTTTTTGAATCCAAAACACACTCTTCTTCCCCTCACACATGAGTTTTTCACTGCTTCAGCAGGAGCTAAGGAGTCAGATATCCAAGCGTTGCTTTTTGCTTAGCTTTATACTGATATAGTCTGAGTATTATAAAATTACATGCCCATAGGATTTCTCAAATTACTTTTATTTTTTAAAAGGAAATGTTATCATACTAAAAAAAGTATATATTGTATGTTTGGCTTAAAAGATAATGTGTTAAAAAAAAACAAAACCTATACAGCCACTACCCAGCTAAGATATAGAACAGTATCAGAGGCCTTGAAGTCCTCTCTTTGACCTTCCTTGATTGCATTATCTCTTCCTCTTTTGGTGGACACCCAGGGGTTCCCAGATTATTGCTTTTACAACAAGCTGTTATAACTGTTCTTGTATAACTAACCTAGAATACATATACAAGAATTTTCTCCTTATGGTATACCTAGAAGTAGAATTTTCTACATCAAAGTGTGTATAGATCTTCAAGTAGATATTGCCTAATTGTTCCCCAAAGTGGTTGTACTAATTTATGCTCCCACCAGTTATGTAGTTATACTAATTTATACTCCTGTTATATATGTATGAATTCTTGTTTTGCATCCACTATGTGTTCTCAATATCTAAAAATTCTTTTTATGAGAAAATGCAACTTTATTATGGTGATTAGATTACCTTTACGGCTCATCATCTGTGTGTATAAAAATGGTCTTTTAAACTTAAATGTTTTGACTTTTATGTATTCTTATTCAGACAGTTGAATTTCTGAATGAGAAACTGGAAAAAAGGGAGACTCAGTTATTGTCTCTTAGTAAAGAAAAAGCACTTCTAGAAGAAGCCTATGATAATCTGAAAGAGTAAGTATTTTACAAATGTGAATAATTATTTTTACATTTGATAGAGGCCCATCCATATACTTTATTGTTATTAAAGAATATTTTTGAAATTAAAATGTCTTGTATAGCATTTCTTTTCTAACCTTATTAGGGATTATTTTGCTCCTCAAATTATCTTTATCAGTTTACCTTTGACATTGGAGAGAGATGTTTTTGAAAAAAAAAAAAAACGACAAAAATAACCTCTCTCTTTAGTATTGATAATCTTTTTGTATTAGAGTTTTTAAACAAAGGTATTTAAAGAAAACTGTGATAGTGTAGTTTAAAAAGTTACTGAGTATTGCATTGCTTTAAGGAAATGATTGGCAAAATGTGACACAAAAAGATTGAAACATATTTTTCCAAGCCAAAATAATTTTAAAATCAGTTTAAACCAACAGAAATGAAAAATTGTGTTTACTTTTTCTCATTTTGCACATCAAATATTGGTGACCTTTTCACTTTATAATGGGCTTTCTTTGAGGTATTATAAATAAATTAAGTAGGTAATTTTTCTCTTAAAAGCTAATAGACCTGGGTGGGCCACAATGGCTCAGCAGGCAGAGTTCTTGCCTGCCATGCCAGTGACCCGTGTTCGTCCCGGTGCCTGCCCATGCAAAAAAAAAAAACAGCTAATAGATCTTAAATTGATCTGTTTTAATAAGGCATGAATGTGTTGGAGACAATATTATCTTCCTTTGGAAAGATAACATTTTGGAATATATTAAACACTTAGGAATATATAAACAGTCTCCTCATTCTTAAACATTATTTTAAATTTAGTGAAATGTTCAGAGTGAAAGAAGAAAGCAGTAGCATTTCTTCCTTGAAAGATGAGTTTACTCAAAGAATTGCAGAAGCAGAAAAGAAGGCTCAGCTAGCCTGCAAAGAGAGAGATGCTGCTAAAAAGGTAATGGAAGTTTAAAATAATATTAATTAAACTCTATAAAAACATAGGTTCTTGAGAAATGCATTCATAATATTTTGGTTTAAGAAATGAGAAATAAGATTAAAGGGATACCGTATAGTGTATTAATACTTAATAGATCGTTTGATACATTTAAAATGGTACATTTTTGATACTTAAAATAATCTGAACAAAGACTCCTTTTTATGACTTCTGTTTAAGTCTTTGCAAGTTACAGAGCAAGCAAGGATCATGAGGATAATTTTTTAATGTTAATTCCATCAGAATAAATAATACTTAAATCCAAACAGCACTATATAAATTAAAGGGTTTATCATTACTTTCATATACTGTTTCCCTACTACCACTTCAAACATATATGCTTCTTGAAGCCAAAGTAATTTTAAAATATAAATTTTTAGTAGTTATTAACTTTTTGGGAAGTGTAATGTTGATTTATTCTAATGTAGGATTCTCAGCGTTGGCACTTTATTGGCATTTTAGGCAGGATAATTCTATGTTGAGTGGGGCTGTCCTTTGTATTGTAGGATATTTAGAGCATCCTTGACCTCTACCCACAAGATACCAGTAGCAAACCACTTTCCCACCCAACGTTGTGATAATCGAAAATGTCTGCAAACATTGCCAGATGTTCCCTGGGGCACAAAATCACCCCCTGGTTGGGAACCATTGTTCTAATTCTTCTTATTTGGAACAGCTGGATTTTATAAAAATTGGTAACCAACTAAGGTTAGTAATTGTTTCAGTTTCCTGACTGCTAAAAAAAACACCATTAACAACAAGAATTTATTGGCTCCAAGTTACACAGACTAGATGGCTAACTTCCTCCTTGGGTCTTTATCTTCTGGCTGGCTGGCAATCTTTGGGGTTCCTTGGCTTTTCTGTCACATGGCAATGCACATGGTGGTATCTTTTCCTTTCTCTTCGGGTTCCATTGACTTCCAGCACCTGGCTGCTCTTGGTGGCTTCTCTCTCTCTGCACAGTTTTCTTTGCTTATAATGATTTCACCCATGTTGGATTAAAGCCCATCCTTACTCAGTTTTGGCAAAGGTCCTAGTTCGAAATGGGTTCATATTCACAGGACCAAGGACTGGAACTCAACAAGCCTTTTTTGTATGGGGGACATGATTCAATTCCCAACAGTAATTGTTTGCATCCCAACTGTTAGTAATAACATTGTTTTATCATTTGCCTTTGTTCATTAAGTTGCTTTCCCCCTTCTTTACCATTGGTAATATTAACATTTATAATTTTTGTGTGCATACTCTTACAGAAAAGGAATACATCATGAATTTCCATTTGCTTGGCTGCTTTAATTAGCTGGTTCACTAAAGACACTAGTAAACAACTTGAGACTACCTAACCAACTTTACCTCTTCTGTATCCCTTCTGGCAAGGCATAATCAAGAAGTTAGATGTTAAGTAGTGCTTTTTTTCAATAGTGCATTTAGAATCTTAGACCTAAAATAGATCCAAACTATTAGCTATAGGTGAAAAAACTTAGATCCAATTCCGTTTAATATATTTTATATGTAGTGCTATATGTAAACCCCTGCTTTGGATCTATAGGAAATTCAAAGGTAAATTGAATTACTAAGTGAAGAGTTTACTTTCTAGTGAGATAATGCCAACAACTATATAGTACTAGGCAGAATGAAATAAGTTCTAGATGGAGATGAATAAGCAGTTTGGAATGATATCATAGAATTATTCATAGATGAATTCTGATCTGGGAACTTGAAGCTTTTGTGAATGATATGACATTCTAATTGGGCCTTGATGGTTGGATGAATTTTTGACAGTTGGAAAATGAACAGCAGTATTAAGTATAGTTCAGAACATGGCCTTTAGTGACTCCAGACCTAGCTTCAAGTCATAACTTGATCACTTATTAGCTCTCTGATCTTTAAAGATTACTTGGTTTCTTGGAGCCGTAGTTTCCTGATTTGTATAGTTGATTAATGCAAGTTCCTTCCTCATAAGACTCTTGCGAAGACTAAATTGTTTAAGTACTTAATAGATAGTAGTTGTTTTTAGCTATTATCTAGTTTTAGAACTTGGTTTAAAATCAGATTGTTAAAACCTTGAACAATTTTTGCATCACTGTTATAGTTTAAAAGATATGCCTTCTTGACATTTTTCTGCTGAATCTCTGCTTTATTTAAGTTTATTGAACCTTTATAATTATGCTTTCACTTCCATTTCATAATGCAAGGAGTTCTAGATGATGAAAATAAATACAGTGAAAAATGTTATTCCCAACGTAATGTTTAACATGTTGCATATATTTGTAAAGCTAGTGAAGAAGGGTTTTGAAATGTAATTTTTCCTTATTTGTATTTCCACATTAAAACCTGCTTCTGTCTGTATTCAGATTTTGTTTTGTTTTTTTTGTGTGTTCAGGTTTTGTGTACCATATTTGTAGCTGTTTTCTTGTTCTTAATCAAATTAATAAACTCAGGTTATTGAACAAAATTTATAGATTTTTACAGAGAATGATTATTGATGGCCCTTTTGAGTATAGAAAAAAATTAGAAAGAGAGTTAGAATGAAAATAAGTCTTTGTGATATTCATAAATGTTATTTGTTTATTTTTAGGAAATCAAAAGTATGAAAGAAGAACTTGCTACTAGGTTAAATAGTAGTGAAACCACAGACCTTTTGAAAGAGAAAGATGAGCAGATCCGAGGATTAATGGAAGAAGGTGTGTGAAGTTAAAACATTTAGCTGATAATGGAAAATATTGTAAGAACAGGGAAAATACTTGCCACATGACTAGCTACTGTTTCCTAATAAAAGGTACTGGAAGCCTGGAAAGTTTGGACTTAAACTTTAGAAAGGATAGGTGGCAGTTTATAGGAGAATGGAAAGTGATATGCATAGAGGTAGAGATATATGTATAACTTTTTGTTTCTAGGGAGGTAAAAAAAAAAAAACTCTCTGAAAACTAGGTTCTCTAAGAAGGCTTTTAATTGGTCTTAAAAGCCCATTGTTTGGGTCAAGATATTGAAGGTTATAATTTGGAATTCATGTAGTATCTCCTCTCTGCCTTGGGTACTATATGATATTATTGTATTGTTCTGGTATTTGATAGTGAGTTTTTCATTATATTCATTTTAAAATTTTTCAATTATTAAGCACTATTTTCTATGAAATGATTTATAATTAATAGGGCCATAGAAATTAAAGATCTGTCACAAGATATATCATTACAAATGGACAATAAACTTTGTTATGCATTATCCTAGGGGGAGGAGTTTTAAATCGGTGGTCAAGTGAATTTTTTTTTCTTTCTCTTAAAGTTTTTCCGGTTATAAGAATAGTAGTCACTATTTGCATAAATTTTTGAAATTCTGGAGAAGTATGAAGAATGAGAAACAAATCATAATCTCATCCTATAGGAACTATTAAGTCTTTGACATATTTTCTTCTTGTCTCTTTTTAATGGATTTTTAAGCATAGTTAAGATCATCTGTTACAGTTTACAACTTGTTTTACATTTGTTTATGCCATTAAATACTTTGTTTATGATTATTAATGGCTATATTAAATTACATTCTGTGGATATTCTGTAATTTCTTTTACAATTTCCCTAACGTTGAGCATTTATTTCTAACATATTAATATTACAAGTAATGGCAGGATGAATATTTTTATGCTTCCATCATTGAAATTAAATGAATTTCCAGAATAAGTGTAGAGTTTGATAACAATTGAGTCACTTTGTGTGAAAATGTTGTTTTCAAATAAAAATATTTATTTAACAAATATTTATTAAAGTTGGTATGTCAGATATTGTGTTTGATAAAATAATATAACATAGTTCCTGTCCTTTAGGAGCTTATAGCTTAGTGTTAGAGAAATACAGGTGCAGAAATAATTATAAAACACAATTTAAGCACTAAAATAGAACAATGAAGGAAGAGTGATAAAACACAAATAATCATTATCATTTTAAGATGTCTTGAAATCAGAAACTGCATTATGTTACAACATTAGAGACTTAGGGGAAGGCTAAGTGCATGTTTTCATAATTTTTTAAATTACTAAAAACATTAATATAATATGTCATGTTTGGAATTTAGTAATTTATTTCAGAAGGTGGGCTGAAGTTGTTTCTGCTTGATGAACCTCTTTATAGAAAAAATGGAATGATTTCAGGAGTATTTACATACTGCTTTCATGTCTACCAAATATTAACTTTAATTTTGAAAATTTTCAAGCTTATAGAAAAGTTGAACACACAGTACAGTGAATGCCTGATTATGTCATTACCTAGATTCCTCAACTGTTCACAACTTAGCACACCTCTTCCATATCTACCCTTTTGCCAAACTATTTGAAAGTATGTTATAGATACCATAATACACTGCTCCTTACTTTTTGTGTCTGCATCTTCTAAGGGCAAGTACATTCTCTTTCATAAGCACATTGTAATCATATTTAAGAAAATCAGCATTGATTCAGAAATGTCATCCAGTATATAACATAGTTCATCATTTATTCCAGTTGTCTCCAGATTATCTCAGTTGACTCTAAAATATCTTTTATAGCTAATTATCCATCCTGCCCTATGCCTCAACCAGAGTTTGTAAATTGCATTTGGCTATTGTGTCCTTTTCTGTTCTTCATGACATTGAAGCCTTTATAAAGTCCAGGTCACTTGTCCTATAAAATGTCCATTTTCAGGAATTTATAGATTTCTTCATGATTTGATTTAGATCAGATATTTCCAGTAAGAAATATCATAGGGGATAGTGCTTACTTAATATTCCATCACATCAGTATGCACAGAAATCAGGCTATACTGCTATTGGCTATGCTAACATTGAATGCTTGGTTAAGGTAGTAACTGCTACATTTCTCCATTGTAGAAGCACGTTTTTTCCCCTTTGTAATAATTAAGTAATACTTCAGAGTGATTCTTTAAGACTCCATAAATATGCTTTTCCCTAGTATCCTTTCACCCAATAATTTTATCATATAGTGATAATTCTTGTCCAAATCTTTTGTTATGTTCGGGGTTATAAAATTGTGGTTTTAAAAAATTTTATTATATTAAATCACTGGTTAGATAAACATTCTGTTTAGAGTTTTAGGGAATCAGTAGTATTTGAATTTATACTTTTTGCCATCACCAGGAGAGAAACTTTCAAAACAGCAGCTACATAATTCTAACATCATTAAGAAATTAAGAGCTAAAGACAAAGAAAATGAAAATATTATTGCAAAGCTGACCAAAAAGTTTAAAGAGCTAGAAGAGGAGTTACAACATTTAAAACAGGTGAATATTAATTATTATTCTCTACACATATCTGTTGATATTACTGCCTAAATGAACAATTGAAAATGGTTTATGGAGCATTTGGAATGATTTTGGGGGTAATGTCATATGAGAATTATTCATATGATGGATATTAAGATTTTTATTTTATACCATAACACTTGAGATTCCTGGGAATTCCATTATTTATCAGATATTGTCATGTAAATTATTATTGCCAAGTATTAATGAAAAATGTTTTTGTCTGTCTTTATAACATAGATTCTTGATGGCAAAGAAGAGGTTGAGAAACAACATAGAGAAACTATTAAAAAACTTAATTCTGTGGTAGAACGTCAGGAGAAGGATCTTGGCCGTCTTCAAGTAGACATGGATGAACTTGAAGAAAAGAACCGAAGTATTCAGGCTGCCCTCGATAGTGCATACAAGTAAGAAAATGATCAAAAACTCACTTAAAATTGACTATCAGAGTGAGATGTTGAAGAAGTACTTTTTCAATTACCTAATCACTATTAACATTTCGAGATTTATCTGTATATGAGCTTGCCACTCGTCAAACAAGTTCACCAGAGAGTTCTTACTGCAGTCAGTGTTTATTATATTGTAACTCTCCCCTATCCTGTAGATTTCTGTTGCACATGGAAACTTCATTGCCTTGTGTATGTATTGTTTTAACTTATTTTAAACAAAAATTATCAATCTAATTTTTAAAGAGAACTTACTGATCTTCACAAAGCCAATGCTGCAAAAGATAGTGTGGCACAGGAAGCTGCTCTATGTCGTGAAATGAAAGCTAAAGAAGAGCTTTCTGCAGCACTGGAAAAGGCCCAAGAAGAAGCCCATCAGCAGCAAGAAACATTAGCAATTCAAGTAAGCAGTGGATGTTGATTTAAATTAGTCTTTTAAATATTTGTTTATGATTCTGCAAATTAAACAAACTCATTAGCTAGCTTAAATCTCACCTTATGTAGTAATATGTGTGTTATATTTCATTTATAGTCTTTTTGGCATATTTCAAAGAGCACTGAAAACTTAATTGAGTGAGGTTTTTGATTGTTAAAAATGATGCTTTCATTTTGCCAGTATTGCTTAATTTTTTGTGAGTTTCAGACTTAACTTGAGAATATTATGAAAGCTAGGGACCCTCTTACCAGAGAAATGTCTGTATGCATTAAATACTAAATATTGCAGATAATTCAAGAAAATTCATGTTAACTCCTGAGCTCATTCATACCATCTGTGAAAGTCCGTGGGCCCCAGATGAAGAAGGGAAAACAAATTTGGCAGGTTTTGTCCTATAAAATTAGATAAAATTTGTATATGGTTCTTGTGTTCACATTTCCATAATACTTAATTAAATATCTTCTTAAATCATTTTAAATATGGTTAAATATATGTGAACTATGATTTACAATCACTGCTGAATGACTTAAAATCAAAGAATTCTAAAATTGAAATTCTGCTGTGTGAAGGAGCATAGGGTAATTTGTTTTAGAGTACATAACAGCAAAATATAATTTTGGATAAACAATATGTTTTGTTTTTGGTTTGCTCTTCTATAAATAGGAATGAGGTACTTTTTTTCCAGTACTTGACTTTTTCTTTTTTTTTTCAGTACTTCTCACTTTTTAGGTACTTCTCACTCTAGACCTGGACTAGATTGTTATGTTCCATATTAATTAGTCTGCCTGTCTGCCTTCACACTTTTCTACTATACAGTCATTCTGCTTGTCATAACCTGAAGAATCTTTGTAGAGTGTTGCCTTGGTCAAGTTATTCCTCTTGGGGAAAAAAAAAAGCATCCAACCTTTCCCAACATAAGCCTTCAGTAGTCTCTTTACTACCCTGTCTTCTATTACTACAGCTATTTGTCCAACTCTTACAACTCTCTGTGTTCTCCAAACACATTGGCCTCTCACAAGATACCTTTCCTCATTTTATTCTCTTTACATCTCCCTTTTTGATAGGTGTTTCTGATCACTCCCTGTTTAAATTCTACTGCTTCTATGGTGCCCCTTTCCTTGTATCACTCCTGCAGAAAATGATCGTACAGTTTTCTCTGCCCTTTTTAGAACTGTTTTATTTAGTCAAATTAATTTTGTAAATGTTTTATGAAAAATAGAATATCATAATGAACTCTCATATACTTCCTCTCAAAAGTCAATAATATCAGTGTTTTCCCACACTTGTTTCATCTGTTTTTTTCTCTTTGGCTCTGAAAGTTTATTCTTGACATTGAATCATTTTGCTTTTAAAAATGTACGTAAGAACAGAACGATCAAAAGTTAAGAATGTTTGTGTTTGTTTGATGATTTTTGGTATTTAAAAAAAAACAAAAAATTAATAATAAAAAGAATAAACAAGATCTAAGAAAAAAAAAATAAAAATGTACATAGGTATCCCTAAGATAAATGACATTTTTTTCACCTAATAATACAGACCATTATCAGACCTAACAAAGGTGAAAATAATTTTTTAATATGTCATGTTTAGTTTGTGTTCACATTTTCCTGAGTGCCTCAAACATGGATCCTCTTTGTCTTCGTGCCATTGACATGTTGAAAAGCCCAGTCCTTTATTCTTTTGAATGCCCATATTATGGATTTGTCTTATTGCTTCCTTGTGGCATCATTGAAAATTTTCCTTTAGCCCCCTATATTTTCTATAAACTGGAATTTATAGAATTCCAACTGCTGAAATGAAAGTACAGCTTTAGGGGCAAGAATACTTCGTGGTGATGCTGAGTACTTCATATTGCATCACATCAGAGGCACATAGTAGAGGCACATAGTGCCTAATGATCCCGCTTTTAATAATACTAAGATTTATTGGTGGGTTTAGGTAATAGCAGCTTGATCTTTGTGAAATTCCCCATCATCCTTTCTCTTGATGATTGCCTGTATCAGTTCATTTAGTGTTACAAAATGGTGTTATTTTTAATGGGTCTATTTGTTCTAAACATATTAGTTGGAATTTTAATGAAGAGAACTTTATGTCATCAACTAGAGATATTTATTTAAAAAAGAGTTTGTGCCCTAACTACTTTCAGTGGTGACCAATAAGTTTTTGGGTTGCTCTTTCTCACACTTAAAAAAAAAATGGATCAGTCAAAATTAATGGATTTTTAACATATGCATTAAAATAAATCTATTGTGATTTCCCTCACCTGAACAATCCCAGAGTCCAGATCCACAGGCCCAGAGAGCAGAGCCTCACACTCTGCTTTTAACTTTTGAGCAACTGCCAAACTGTTCTACATAGCAGCCACACCATTTTACATCCTACTAGCAATGTAAGTGAGCACCAGTTTCTTCACATCCTTGTCAACACTTATTGTCCATTTTTTAAGTTATAGCTATCCTAGTGGCTATGAAGTGCCTTCTCATTATGGTTTTAATTTATAGTTCCCTAACTACTAGTGATGTGCTTCTTTTCATGTGCTTATTGGCCATTTGTATCTCTATCTTCTTTGGAGATACACCATTTAAATCCTTTGATCTCCTTTCTTAGAAGATAATTTTATTTTGTTTATAAAGAAGTTGGGGGTTTACAGAACAATCACGCATAAAATACAGCATTTCCATATATGATATATATATATATATATATATATATATACCTTGCATTGGTGTGGTACATTTGTTAAAATTGATGAAAGCACATTTTTATAATTGTAGTATTAACAATGGTCCATGATTTAACTTAGGGTACACTGTTTGTATTGTGTAGTTACAGAGACTTTTATTTTTTTCTTTTTATTCTGTTGCCAAATATACAACCTAAATTTTCCCATTTTAACCTAATACAAATACATAATTCAATGCTGTATTTTGTTGAGCAACAATCACCACCTTCCATTATCAGAACTTTTCTACTGTCATAAATAGAAACTCTGTACCTTTTAAGCTTTAACTCCCTATTCCCTGCTCCTGCCATATTCCCTACTCCTGCCAATGACCATATTCTAGATTGTGACTCTGTGAGTTTGCTTATCCTAATTACTTTATATGAATGAGAGTATACAGTATTTGTCCTTTTATGCCTGCCTCATTTCACACAGCATGATGTGTTCAAGGTTCATCCATGTTTTCACATCTATTAAAACTTCATTCTTTTTAATGGTTGAATAATATTCCATTGTATGTATATGCCACATTTTGTTTATCCATTCGTTGGTGGATGGACATTTGGGTTGCTTCCATCTTTTGGCAATTGTGAATAATGCCAATGTGAACATTAGGAGTGTAAATATCTGTTTAAGTCCCTGTTTTCATTTCTTTTGGGAATGTTCTTAGAAGTGGGGTTGCTGGGTCATATGGTAATTCTGTACTTAACTTTCTAAGGAACGTAGAAAGCTGCTGTCCTCCACAGCAGCTGCAGCATTTTATATGGCCATTAGCAATGAATGAGTGTTCCTGTTTCTCTGCAGCATCTCCAGCACTTGTTATTTTCTGTTCTTTTTTTAATAGCAGCCATTCTAACGGGTATGAAATGATATCTCAGT
The DNA here is from genome assembly GCA_004026745.1 of Myrmecophaga tridactyla. Lineage (NCBI taxonomy): Eukaryota > Metazoa > Chordata > Mammalia > Pilosa > Myrmecophagidae > Myrmecophaga > Myrmecophaga tridactyla. Next base: position 282 of record PVIY010001316.1, on the reverse strand, counting down.
GTAGTTTTGATTGCATTTTACTAATGGCCAATGATTTTGAGCATCTTTTCATGTGCTTTTGTCCATTTGCAAATCTTCTTTGGGGAAAAAGTGTCTATTCAGGTCTTCTGCCCATTCCCTAATTAGGTTGTGTTTTTGTTGTTGAGTTGAAAATTTTCTTTATATATTCGTGATAGTAAACCCTTATAGGGTATATAGTTCCTAGATATTTTCTCCATGTTGTACATGGTCATTTGACTTTCATGATAAAGTCCTTTGATGCACAAGCATTTTTAATTTTGA
>PVIY010001315.1:143604-155168 GCA_004026745.1 Myrmecophaga tridactyla | reverse complement strand
ACACAGAGGCCAGAAGTCAGAAGGAACCGCAGGAGGAGACCATCTGATGGAGGCAGAGATGCAAGCCCAGGAACCCCAAGGATTATGGCAAACCCTACTAGAATGCCACAGACTTCAGGGAGAAAGGATGGTCTATTGAAACCTTGACGTTGAACTTTCAGCCTTCAAAACCAGGAGACAATAAATGCTTGTTCTTTAAAAAAAAAAAAAAAAAAAAAAATCTGGCAAGGACATTACAAGATAGAAAAATTAGTCTCCAATCTCTCTCAGGAGCCTAGATTAAAAAATACTCAGGAAGAAAATAGCTAATCTAATCCAGCAACATTTAAAACAGATAACATATCAAGACCAAGTTGCATTATTCCAGAAATGAAAGTTAGGCTAACAGTTAAAAATAAATCACTAAAGAAAAACATCACATGATAATTTCAATAGACACAGGAAAAGCATTTGCCAAAATTCAATCTGATTCACAATAAGCACATAGCAAACTAGGAATAGTTTAACTAACAGAAAAGTTGCAAAAATAGTGCAGAGTGTTTTCATATGTTCTTCACCCAACTTGCAGTAATCTTGCCATTTTATGTAACCATTGTTCAGTTATTGAAACAAAATTATTACTGATATAATATTATTAAGTAATCTGTAGACCTTATGCAGTTTTCACTAGTTTTCCCACTAAGGTCCTTTTCTGGCCCAAGATCCAATCCAGGATTCCTCCTTGGATAAATGACAACTAAAGTTGTCATGTTTCCAATCCGGAACAATGCCTCCGTCTCTGTCTTTCATGACTTTGACACTTTTGAGAAATACTTCATTTTACAAAATGTTCCACAATGTGGTTTTGTCTGATGTTTTCCCACAGTGTTTATGGGGTTATGCTGTTGTGTCAAGAATATCACAAAGTGATATTGTACCAGAGGGAACTTTATCTGATAAAAAGTATGTTCAAAATATCCACAGCAAACATCATACTTAGTGGTGAGATATTGACAGCTTTCTCACCGAGAGTGAAGGAGACCCATTAGCACAGCTTCTATTTAACATTGTGGTAGAGGTCTTAGCTAGCACAACAGTTATAAAAAAAAGAAGAAGAAACAAAATGAAAGGAAGAAATAAAAACTCCTAATTCACAAGTGATATAATTGTATGCCTAGAAAATCGGGAAAAAATCTACAAATAAATCATACTAGAACAAGTGAATTTAACAAACTCATTGAATGCCAAGGCAAGAGTTCTAAAAGACCATTGCATTTCTATCTAGCTGCAACACAATTAAAAATTGAAAAAAATTAAATACCATATACAGTAGTATCAAATATATAAATATATGAATAAATGTAATAAAACAATTCAGAATCTCTACACAGAAAATTACAAGCCTTTATTGAGAAATATTCATTGGCCCATGTATCCCCCCAAAAAAAAATTGTTAAAGAGCGCCTTCATAAATGAAAGGATATACCATGTTCATGGATTGAATACTAAATATTGTTAAGATGTTAGTTATCCCTCCTTGATCTATAGATTTAATGTAATCACAATTAAAATCCCAGCAGTTCTTTTTAGTAGGGAAGAGGACTGAAATTGGTGAACCAGTTCTATATGTCAAAATGTAAAAGGCCAAAACTTGCTAACATATTCTTGAAGAATAACAAAGTTGGAGAACCCAGACTCCAGTAATTCAGCCAAAGACATACTAATAGGCTAATGTTTTAGCTAGCTAGGGCTGCCATACCATAGCACCACAAAGTGGGTGGCTTCAAACGACAGAAATGTATTGTCTCACAGTTCTGGAGACTGGGAAGTCTGAACTCAAAGTGTCAGTAGGGGCGTGCTTCCTCTGATACCTGGAGGAGAGACTCCTTCCTTGTCTCTTCTATCTTCTGGTGTTTGCTGGCTATCCATGGCATTCTCTGCCTCTGTCACCTCCTGTCATTCTCCCCCCATCTGTTTGTCTGTGTCTTCATATCAGAACAGCCATCATAATGGATTAGGGCCCATCCTAATCCAGTTTAGTCTCATTTTACAATCTTCAAAGAACCTATTATCCAAAGAAAGCCAAATTCACGGTACCAAAGGTTAGGACTTCAACATGTGCTTCTTACGGACACAATTCAACCTTATACAAATGGAGAGATCAGAAATAGACTCACACATATGTAAATAAAAGGTGACACTGCAGTACAATGGGAAAAGATGAGCCTCTTTAATAAATGGTCCTGGTTCAACTGAATATCTGTATAGAAAAATAAATCTTGGCTCCCACCTCATACTATACATAAAAATCAATTACAGATGGATTGTAGATCTAAATATGAAAGGTAAAACAATAAGGCTTCTAGAAACTGGCATAGGAAAATAAAATCATGCCCTTGACTTAAGCAAATTTCTTAAACAGATCACCAAAGAAAGCACTAGCTATAAAAGAAAATTAGATAAACTGGCCTTTATTTAGTTTGAATTTCTGTTTCTCAAATTGCACCATTACAAGAATAAAATGGCAAACTATAAAGGGGGAGATTTTTGCAATACACAGAAATAAGAAAGTCTAATTGCCGCCCATCTCCCCACCCCCCAAAAAATATAGAACTGCAAAGTTAAAAGAAAAGCATTAACAAAAGATAAGAACACTAAAGGATAGCCAATTGGCCAACAAACTTATAAAAAGGTGTTAATCCTCATTAGCCATGAAGAAAACACAAAATAAACCACAGTGAGATACCACTACATATCCACTAGAATACCCAAAATTTGACAAAATTTGCGTTACCACTTGTTGGAAAATATGTGGTGAAACTGAAACTCGTACACTGTTGTTAGGGCTGTAAATTGGTACAGTCACTTTGGAAAATGGTTTAGTACTCTCTATTAAAGCTGACATATAGTCAGCTAAATAAATACCCAATGAAATAAGCACATATGTTCATCAAAAATCATCTGAGAATGTATTCATAGCGGTATAACCTAGAAACAATCCAATATTCATAAACAGGAGAATGGCTAAATAATTTATGTATATTCACACAATGGATTACCATACAGCAATAAAAATACATGAACTGAGAATTTCTGGGGAAGATGGCAGAGTCAGGAGCTCCAGGACTCAGTCCTTTCACTAAAACAATTATTAAACATCCAAGAACTGTCAGAAACATCTATTTTGAAACTCTGGAGGCCAGAAGAACACTGCACAGCATCCAGGAATTAGTGAGAGGAAGGGGATGATAAACTATGGTGAAGAACTATAAATTGCTCTGTGTGGCAGCTGCCAGTGTCCATTCCCTACTCTCACAGCAGGTCCCCACAGGGTCCAGTCCCTGGCTAGCTAACTGGTGAAAAAAAGGGACACAAAAATCCTGTTCCCCAAGATCAGGGGTGGGCATAGTGAATCATGATCACAGCTTTTGATTAGTGAATTTAGATCGCTGGAGGACCAGCTCTGAGGACAGCTGTTGTTTCAAATCTCCCTAGATAGGGCCTGAGGTGGTGGAGAAGTAAAGATGCAGCATCTTTTAGAGAAGATTTTGGGGCCCTTCCTGCTCCCCTCCCCAGGGCACTTTGGAGTCGGTTTGTGCTCCCTTCCTGGGTCCCTGGCTTTATTCTGGCTGGGAAAGACTGACTTGGGGAAGCCCTCTCTGGAGTGACCCTCTTCCCAGCATTTGCCCTCTAGGCAAAAGCAGCTAGTGACAACAAAAGGAGTGTAAGAAATTAGAGAGGTGGGCAGTCTGGAACAAAGGCCTGCCAGCTTCATACAAGTGGGAGATGGAAGGCTGTCTTCTAGGAAACAGAAGGCAGAACCAAACTCCTACAAACAGGGAAACTGCAAAACAACCAAAAAGCAAAAAAGCCCAGGACAAGACAAAAGCGAGAAAGAGAGGGAATCCCTGCATATAACATTTACCCCAAGAAAGGCTGAAGTTCAAGAAGAGCTCTGCCTTAACCCCAGGTGTTCACTAAATCAAGAAACAGACATCTCAGGGAATAAATATCAGAGTTGACATTTTAAAATCCTAAAATGTACAGTGGTCATGGGAGCACAACATTGGGAATGCTATTAATAGCACTGAAATATCTAAAATAATTAAAAGGGGAAATGTTTCTTTGGTTATTAGCGAAGTCAAACATACAGTTATTGTATTTATGGTAACAGGATAATTTTTTGTTTTAATCTAAGGAACAACACTACACAAAGTGAAGCCTAAGTTAAACCACGGAATTTAATTATAAAAATGCGCTATCAATTGTGACAAATGTTCCATACCAATGCTGGTGGGGTGGTATATGGGAATCCTGAATTTTGTGCATAATTGTTTTATAAACCCACGACTTCTCTAATAAGGGAAAAAAATGTACTGCTAGTTCACCCAACATCCCAATTGGATTTTACACATATTGAGTGAAAGAAGTCAAACGTAAAAGGGTGCACATCTTATGACCCCGTTTATATAAAGTTCAAACATAGACCAAACTTATCTCTGAAGTGGGAAGCCAGAAGAGTGGTCCTCTGCAGAAAGGAAAGTGACAGGGAGGGGGTACGATGGGAGTTTCGGGGTTCTGATAATGTATTTCAGTGACCACAATTACATGAGTATGCTGACTTTGAAAAATTCATCAAGTTGCATATCTCCTATGTTTATGCTATATGTTTCAATAAATAACTTTAGTTTAAAAAAAGAATGTAGTTTTTTATACACACTGGTCTTTGCTAAGACCATATATATATGTATAGTTACGGATGCATAAATAACTCAAAAATCTGTTCTGCTCCTTTCTTGCGTAGGCTGGGCCTCTACCATCTTCTGAACTCTTTCTTGGCATCCTCAAAGGAAAACCTCACATATATTCAAAACTTAGTCTATCAAATATTTCATCTTCTGCAAATATTAGAGAACCATTTCTATAAAGATTCAAAATCAGAATTCAAGTTAGGGTGTATCCAGGAGTCCCTGTTACTCAAAACATAAGATTACATACTGCAACTTTCTTTTTTGAAGGAATATGAACTTTTATCCTTATCAATTTACATAAATAACTATTCCTTTTAACACCTATATAGTGAATAATTCAATAGCTTAACATTATTTTACATGACTAATCCCCTTTTAAAGTACATTTAGGTTGTTTCCAACTTTTTAAAGAAGTATTTCAGTGAATGAATATCTAGTACATATATCTTTGCTCATTTGATTCTTCTTTCATTAGAATAAATTATTTGAAGTTAAGAAATTAGGCAAAGAGGTGTGCATATGGATAAGGCTTTTGGATACACTGCACCAACTTGTTCCCCAGAGAGTCTGTAACATTTACATACCCGCCAGCAGTAGAGGAAAGCACCTTTTGACCCCTGCACCCTTGCCACAATCAGTCTCTAATCTTTGCCAAAGTGGATTTAAGGAAATGACTTCTCAGCAGTTTTAGGTTTACAGAAAAACTGCACAGAAAGTACAAAGAGTTCCCATATTACCACCACCATCCACCCACCCCCAATACATACACACAGTCCCATCCTCCATTATCATCTTTTTATCTTAATTACCATTTTTTTTGGTTATTAGTGAAGTTGAACATAAGTATATTGACCATTTGTCATTCCTTTTTTTGTATAATTTTCCATGTTTAGTAATGTAACCGAGAAATTGGAATTTAAAGGATGATTTTGATTACTGAATCATTATATAGATACTCCTTTTTGCTTTCTGGTATATTGGAATACAGAGAATACAGGAAATTCCTGAAGTCTCTAAATTGTAATCCAGCTGCCCTGATCTCTGGTAATTGTATAGCCCTTATCTTCTGCCCCTGTGATTGTAAAAACCTTGTGACCAACCTTCATTTGTACCAGTTATCCAGTCTTTCAACATCAGTCCTGTAATCACTAAAGACAGCCTCTAATGTTTATTAATGAAGGGTCTTCAAGGTTCCCCATCACTGCTGCTCCCTCCCTCCCATCCTCCTCCAGGAAGCCGGCCCCACTCACCCAGCCCACAGGGAGCTGGGGAACTTGGCTGGCTGGCCCCTCTGGCGCCCCAGCACCGCCCACACCTCAGGTCTCGGCTCTGGGCCGCCTTCTCCTCTGCATTCCCTACAGCCTTTCTTTCAGCCAAGAGCTGGGGTGGGAGAAAGTACTTGATCAGTGTTGGTGATGAATATGGAGCAGCTCTGTGAAATAATTTTTAAAAGAAACCACAGAAACTGGCTGGTGAATGGACAGCTTTAGGTCATGGAGGCAAGAGCAAAGTTCTAAAATCAGAAAATGTGTTTTAGAGAAGGAGCCCTGCCCTGCCCTCCTTTGGCCCACAGCTTTGGCCAGGTCACAAGCATTCTTTGAGCCCGAGTTTCCTCAGCTCTGTAAAATGGGTCTGGCAAAACAGACACCCCACCCCACCCCCGCCCCGCCCCGCCCCGCTCCCAGGGGCAGCAGGAAAGAAAGGAGGGGAGGCCGGGAAGGCCAGTTAAGTGGGAAGAGCAGCCCTGATTCGGTGAGGCAGCGGGGAGACGCAGCGGCCTCCTCTGGCTCGAGGAAAGCTGTGTGTTCACGGGACGGATGAGAGACCTTGCAGCTGGGTGGCAGGCGCCTGCCTAGGGACCTTTAAACGCGGGCAGCCGCCTCCCAAGAGCTGAGGTCGCTTCCCCATACGCCAGGAACTTGGTGGATGGGGATGCAAGGCGCGCCCCAGATCTGACGCCACGTGCCCTGGCGCCTGGCGGGGAGGTCCGGGAGGGACGCACTGCCCTGCAGCAGGGCCGGATTCCCCTCCCATGCCGGGGAGCCGAGCTGCTGCAGGCAACCGAGCCCCTCCCTGCCTTGCAGCCTGCAGGGCCGACCTCGGGGCTCAAAGCACCCCACCCGCCGGGGGGAGGGCAGACCCCTCCTGAAGGCTTCGAGGATCTGAAACCGGATCCAGCCACTCTCTCGCAGCGGGTGATTGTTGACGCCACCAACAGTTGCTAAGAAACCAGGCTGGCACTGCTGGCGCGGGCAGGGCAGGCTCCGCGCTGCACCCCGGGCCTCCTGCAACCCGCGCACCTCTCCTGGGGGTGCAGGGAAGTCCAACTTGTCCCAACTTCTCCCACCCAGGTGGCCTCCCTGGGCTGCTGTTTTACAGCAGAACACTTTTTTTCCCTAGAAATCTCACAGGGAAGCTGGGGCGGAGGGTAGTGGTGGCGGGCAACCTAACGCAGTAGGACAAATCAAAGGCCTGGGGTCTGTGCGGCCGTACAGAACCGCAGATTCTGTGAAGTGGAGCTCATAATACTTGCCCCATAGGGCTGTTGTGAGAATTCAGTGTAATTTCTCTTATTAGAAACAGTGCTGAGTACACAGCAAATGCCCCCAAACTGTTAGCAATGTTAATTTTTTAAAACGAAACAAAAGCAGAGCTCCTCTGGATAAAAGATGATGGGGTTTCCCTAACCCTCTCCACCAGCCCCAGGGATCCTGAGCTCCACAGAGCAGAGTCTGAAAGCCCCTGGTAGAGGTGGGAGCAATAAGCCTGAGTTTTAAGAGGTCCTGCCCAGCGGGTCAGACCCAGCTGTTGACAAGCTGCGTGGCCTCAGTAGGCCAGTCTCTGATGGTTGGCTTCATCTGCTAACCATACATGGATTGTTCTCCATGGTAGGTTGGGAAAACTTTTGTAGGTTAGGAAAACTTTTGTTGGGGGCCGGCAGATTTTGATTTGCCACATTAGTTGTTGACGTGTCTGTCCTCTGGCCAGCCATTCAACGGTCCCTTCAAACATCCTTGTTAATGAAACAGCTGTTAATAATTCTCTGCATAATGATCCATTTTGCACATAAACACCAAGTATGTTTGTAGTTTTAATATGTGTTGTATTTTCTAGAAAGGAGACTCCTATGTTAACCAAGGGAAGACGCTTTGTTTTGTTCGCACTTTAAAGAGATTTCAGAAAATCAAACCACCCAAAGGCAACACAGCTCCAGGCATTTGAGTCACCAAAGCATCAAATCCATCAATCTGCATCGGTAGCTGTTCTATTTATGATTCCATCCCTAAATGCAAGCATCTATTTAATTAATAGATGTAGGGTAGATGGGCCTGGTCATATATACTTTAAAAACGATATTATTTTATTTTAAATTACATTATTATAAATTATAAACATTATACATAATGGATGCAAGTCAATTATAAACATTACATATAATGAATGGAAGTCAGTTGTGTTACCTATACGTTTTATTTCAGAACAGTAAAAAGGGGGTTTTACGAAATATTTGTTATAAAAAGAAAATCCCCCCAGGAAAGACCCCCTCTCCCGTGTTGAAGCAGGCACCTCTGTAGAGCCGGAGGTCAGAATCTGCTTTGTTTATGAGGATCACTAGAGCAATCCACTCAGCACACAAAAGATAAAAAAGGAGGGTGCTTCAAGACTGAGATTTGAGAATCTCAGCCAATAGCAACCTAATAGAACCTAACAAAATTCAGATAAAATTCCTGCCCTGGCTGCCTGCCCCAGATGTTGAGCAGAGGTTGAGAGACTTCCCCAACCTTGTGTTGGGGCTGTGGAAGCAGGATCATATCCGGCAGACCCTATCCTAGGGCCCCTCGTGGTCTGAGGCTCCCAATCCAAATGGGATTTACCAGCTATGAAAATATGTTGTTGAGCTTAAATCCACACACCACGCTGAGTGTCTCACGATGACAATATTAGCATCAATGGCCTCTGGTCAAATTCATCAGCTCACCTAGGCAAGAAGGGGAGGGGCTTCAGGCAACATCTGAAGGGCATCCCTGGGGTTCTGGTTGCCAAGGAAACTGCAGCAGCTGGGCTGGGAGGTCACGGGCTGCCACACATCCCTACTAGAACACATGCGCTTGTAAAGGTCTCAAAATTGCTCCCTACCCTGTGGCCTTAAGACAAATGAGAATCATAGGACCAACAGATGTGTTTTAAAATGAAGATATTGCCAAAGACTCCTTTCCTGAAAGGACTATGCTTAATTCTGAGGTCATGACCTTCCTATTATTTTTTTTGGACTGACATGCCCTTACTTTTATGAAATAATGGTGATGGTAGAGGAGCTGGTTCTTTAATTTTCATAAATAATCTTTTACATTGAAAAACAGTAAAATCTTTGCTGGCCTCCCCTCCATTTCTCTCTCCCAATCTGTCTCTCTCAACCTTAACTAGTACTGAAACCCAAAAGTATTGGGACAGAAAGAAAAAAACAAGAAAGCTGATGTGTTTACTAAGTAGTGCAGGAGCCATGGTGGCCCCAGTGAGATCACAGAAGAGCGTGTGCTTCGCTTTCCCTGGGAAGGCTTCACAAAGAGGTGACTGCTAAGTCTCAACATAGCAGGAGCTGCTTGCCAGGTGGATAGATGGATAGTGGAGAACAGAGAGCTGAAGAGTAGGGGCAGAGACAGGAGCGGAAAGAAGGCCATCAAGTCATCTGTTTGGAGTATTGTCATCAGAGTGTTGCCTTTAAGAGGGGCCAGGATAGAGGATGAAGCCAGAGCTGTCAGCAGAGGCCAGGTTACGGAGGACCTCAGGTGGCCAGCTGAGACCCGAGAGCTCCAGCAGCTGAGCTGATGCCCTCAGCAGCAAATGTTTACTTTTTGGGATTTGATATTCTAAACGGAACAGAGGGGCTAGGGGATAACCTGCATATCGGGCAGACACCACTGCCAGACAGGAACAGGCAGTCTCTCTTGGGTGGCTCGTTTGTGAAGGATGCAGGAGGTCTTCTCCTGTCTATGGGAGAATTCTGAGCCACTGGGTTCCCCCGCAGTGAGGAGAAGCTTGTTGCGGACCTTCTTGGAGATACAAAACCAGAACGTTTTGCCGATGGCGTCTGCACCCTGTAAGGGGAGCAGCGTGCAGACCATACATACGGCAGCAGGGGTGGCTGTCAGCCTGCAAACTCAGGAGTACCAGAAAGGGGGCTGTTATTTTATTTATTTATTTATTTATTTATTTATTTATTTATTTATTTATTTATTTATTTATTTTACAACGGGCAGGCACCGGGAATCGAACGCGGGTCCTCTGGCATCGTAGGCAAGCATTCTTACCTGCTGAGCCACCGTGGCCCACCCTGTTATTTTTTTTTTTAATCCAATTTCATTTTATTCTAAACCTTTATTTTTTTTTAGGCGGTAGAAGTGTATCTCAAGCAATTTGGAAAGCATGCCCTTTTCCCCAGGCTGTCTCTAATTTCTGGGGGACTTATGGGGCGGGGGGACCTTGTTATACCATAGTACCCTCTGACCTCACAGCTCTCTGAGGAGACCTCCTCTCTGCCATAATAGGGTACCCAGCATTATTTCGCTGCTCCCCACTTGCTGAGGTTCAGGAAACTTTCTGAAGCTGCCTGTGGCTTCTGCCAAGACATACCAGATAGCCCTTTCTTCTGTCTTGCTGCCCCCAAAAGCCCTTCCTAGGAAAGGGCACAGGATACCTGGTCTTTGGCTCCACAGTCTGACTGGTAACTTTGCCTCCAGCCTGACGCTTGGGCAGGGCTCAAGGTCCAAGGCCCCTCTAAGGGGGCCCATTGAGGTCTTGTGACTCCCTCCCCTTCCCCCCAATTCATGGACTCCTGGGGGGGGGGGCGGCAGGGTGGGAAGAGGAGTTGATCTTCCTCATTATGCCCATCACCCCCCAACTTTAGGCCCTTAGTCCTTTCCATTTGCTCAAATGATAGGCTTTTGAAACTCAAAACACATGGAAAAGAACACTTCCCTCTACTTTCTGCACATCCTTTCCCTGAGGCATCAAATGAGTCTGAGCTTGGTAGCTTCAATGGGGCAAAAGGAGCCACAGTTCAGTATGGATATTTCTCTCCTAAGGCCCCGGAACTCTCTTTGTACTGTCCTGTGCTAAACATTTGCTTCTCTAATTATTAAAAGAAAACAAAACCAAAAAGCAAACCAAAACACCTCTAATCTTTGCTGAAAGTCCTTGCATGGTTGCAGTCTGGGGGAAAAGAGATGATGTCAGCTCTCTGAGTCACTCGCCGTTGCCCCCAAGTGATTCAAGGGTCTGCAGAAGCCACCGCCCAGCTGCAGGGAAGGTGGGAAGCACTGCAGCTCATCCCTAGTCTTTCTACCTCTCACTCCAGGGCTCAGACTGCCTTTTCTTGGCCACTGTCTGGCTTCTGTACTTGGAGTGATGGATGGTTATGAATTTTGGGTAAAAGCTGTCCTGCTTGTAATGGGAACTAAAATTGAAGTGATGCTTCAGATCCATTTTTGACATTTAAAAAATGTTTCCTCCAACCACCAGCAAACATTCTATCCTCTAATTAGCTGTTGTCTATAAAGTTCCATCTTTACTTTTCTTTCAATCCAAATTCCAGAAGCAAGCACTGCCAAGGGTTTTTAGGAGATTGGCTTCTGGTTTTGTGAACCTCATAACTTTGGAGAGGTCCCTTACATGTGCTGCGCCTGGTTTCCTTCTCTGTAATGTGGGACATTCACAGTATTAGGGATATGCAAACTAAAACCACAATGACTTATCACTTCACTGTGTGGCTATTATTATTTTTTTTAAATGGAAAATAACAAGCATCAGCAGGGATGCAGAGAAATAGGAACCCTT
>PVIY010001315.1:0-143504 GCA_004026745.1 Myrmecophaga tridactyla | reverse complement strand
TCAGGAGCTGGTCTGGGGCAGAATGGAGAGTTATTGGGTACAGAGCTTCTGTCTGGGGTGATGGAAAAGTTTTGGTAATGGATGGTGGCGATGGCAGCACAGCACTGTGAACGTAATATATGCCACTGAATACTACACTCGAAGGTGGTTATTGGAGGAAAATTTGTGTTGTACATGTTACCACAATAAAATGTTTTTTTAAAAAAATGAAATAGAGGCTAAACGTACCTACATCAAAGGGTTGTTATGGGGATTAGATGAGTTAATAGATCTATGACTATCACATAGTCAGCTCTCAATAAATGCTGACTTGAGTTATTGTTACTTCCCTGTGGCCCTTGAAAATTTATGAGGAAACTATGACATCAAGGAAGTCCAAGATTTTAAACTAAAGGAAGACTACCCACGGGGAAGGGGTGGGAAAGGGAAATGCTATAGATTTCGGGCCACAGGAATCTGGCAAAATGATAACATTTCAACTAAAAATAGCAGCAGAGCTAGCAGTTCCTCCGTCATCCTTCAAAACAAGGAGCGCCTTCCTTTATGTCACTTGAAAGACAGAGTTCCTACACCCTTTGCCAACATACACAGAGAGCCATGTCCACCAGTAGAGAGAGCTAGGAGGACCCTGGCGGAGGGGGTGGCTCTGGTCTAGTGACTTTGCCTGCACAGCATTTCCTCAGCCACCCGGGGACCAGGAGGTCCCCCCACTCCCACAGCAAGTGCCGGGATGACCCCAGGGTATAGAGTTCCGGGTGGGGTGCTGGGGCTCCTGCCAGCTGCTGGACACCTCACACCCACCCCACACCCCCACCCCCCGTGCTGCTCTGACAAGGGAAAAGTATAGAAATTCCTTCATCCATAGTTTGCAGAAGCATACCTTAGAATTCCAGAGCTGGAAACATCCTCTGGAGCTTACTGGCTCCAGTGTCTGCCTTCTGGTTGCCAAATTTCTTAGTAACTGATGAGTGTTCTCCATCATCGTCATCATCACAAATGTTTCTTTTGAACATTTATTACACACCTGGCACTCTTCTATGTGCTAGAACTTCCTCAAGTCCACCTACCAAGGCCCTTCAGACTTCCCCAAAACACTGCCCCAAAGGTCCCTTCTCCAGGAAGCCTCCATTGCCTATGGAGAAGCTGGCAGAGGAAACCCAATGGTTGTTCAGGGCACAGATATTTACTGGGCACCTACTATGTGCCAGACACTGTTCTAGGCCTGTGGAAACAACAGTGAGCAAAGCACACTGTGGCTGACACTGAACAACTGATAGCAATTGTGGTGAGTGTGAACGAAGGGGAGATACAGGGTGCCACTACAGTGTGGGCAGCAAGTAGGGTCACCCTCCCCTGATGTCCCGAGGGCCAGAGCCCAGGCTGTCGTGGACCACTTTGCTGGTTGACTGCCCCATTTGTTTACCTAGCTCTTATTTTATGTTGCTAGGTGTTCCCTCAACCTTTCTGGCAGATGGGTGGATAAGCGAATTCATGGTGACGGTGTTGGGAAAGGATTCTGGGGTGTGTCCTCTAGGACAGAGTTATACTTCCCACCTCCATCCTTAGTGGCCAGTCCTGGACATTTAGAAATGAATGTGGAGTGAATTAATGCAGGAAGGGACAGTAGAATAAATGAAGCCTTCATTGCTTCCTATCAGGCAAAATTATAGCAGAACTTGAGCTATTTCCCATTATTCTCTGTCCAGTGTCTCACGTAATACTTGGGTCCTAGTAGGAGTGTAGTAATATTTGTTAAGTGAATAAATGCATACACTTGAATAAGTATATCATAAGTACCTATGATAGTACAAAGATTGTAGTCCATTGTGGGTGCTTTGCAAATGTTTGATGAATTAATTGATGAAATTATTAACGATATCTTTTCCTTTTAGAAAATGAACAAAATAATTTCTCCCAGTACCTTCCATTAATTTTTAGTGGCAGCAGATTTCTACAGCTACATCACTGTTTACTCCCTCTTCTTGAATTTCCAAGTTAGCAAATTAAAACACCAAAATCCCAATGGGGGGAAAGTAATTTGGGTCTAAATCTAAAAACGAAAAAAAGTCTACCTGTGAGCATTCAAGTAGAGCACTGGGCCAGGAGGAGTCTGAATGTTGGCTCCTGTCAAGGCTGGGGCTGCTACAGAGTGAGAGGACAGCAGGGCTGCTCCGGGAAAATACAGCTATCTCAGTCCTACTCTCTCTGGGGATGTACTCTTTTTCTATTTTCAACATCATTATCCAACTTCCATATACTTTTACAAGACGCAAAGTAAATATTAGTACAGGTACTTCTTTGAGAAAAGAAGTCCATTTAATCTGATGAAATAAGGCCCCCGATGATGGATGATGTTTGGACAAGCTAACTTAATACAAAGTCAACATTTCACGGAACTCTCAGAGCAGGCTGTTTTGTATGCTTTATGTTGGCATCTTAGCCCCTGCTCAGCTTAATCTCCATCAAAAAAAGTTAAAGACCGTCTTGCTTTGCCAGGGCTGCTATGACAGAATACCACACACTGGTTTGCTTAAATAACAGGAATTTACTGGCTCACAGTTTTGCAGGCTGGAAGTCCAAAACTAAAGTGTTGGCAAAGCCATGCTTTCTCCAAAAGTCTGTAACATTCTAGTGCTGACTTTCTGGCATCCTCTGTCACATGGCAATCTATCTCCTATGTCTCCACCTCTGGTTTCTACTTCGATGACCTATTTCCTTTGCCTGTAAGAACTTCAGATATATAGGGTTAAGGCCTGCCCTCATTCAATTTGGCGTCACCTTAGCTAATAACATCTTCAATGGTTCTAGTTACAAATGGGCTCTCATCCACAGGAACTGAGGTTAGGACATGAACATGCCTTCTTTCAGGGACATAATTCAATACCCAACAAAAACTAACCGGGAAGACAGAGAAAGAATCATCTTTAAGAAACTTGGTGGTTGGAGAACCAAGGCTGAGAGGAGGAAGAGACTCCCGGCCGAGTAACACTTGAAGAATTTCCCATCCGATCCTCTGAGGTGGCCACTCAGCTTTCACTTCCCTCATTGAGTGCTAACCCCTGCTCTTGCTCTCCACTTCACCACAAGGAGTGAGCTGCGGAAGATCTTTCTCTGCCACCTTCTTCAGTAACTCCTTCCTTCCTCCTTCTATCCCCCCTTGCCTGGGATATTTGCTTTTAAGAAAAGTCTCAAAGGACAGGAAAAGAGCTGAGATGCAGAAACAGAGGGTCCTTGCCTTCAATTCCGCCTGTTCACAGATGAAGGGAGAGGGGTCCAGTGCCTCAGCCTATTGCTCTCCCCCAGCTGTTTGCATCCATCACAGGCATCGAGCCTGAGGGTATGTGTCCTGGGGCCCTATACTGCTTCTGATGGAGCAGCAACCTCTGTGTGGCTCCTGCCCACCCAAGCTTGTCCACCTCCTAGGGGGTGACTATTGAGTAGCTGAAGACTTGGAATACTCCCTCTGAAATATTGCCATCCCTCAGCAACACATTTCAGCCCTTCTCCTACCATTTCACAATTTTTCATATACCCACATGAAAACCTGTACTATTTTTAAATTAGCTTTATTAAGCCATAATTTACAGATATGAAAACTCACCCATTTTCATTTACAGTTTGATGAGTTTGCATAAATGAAAACCAAATGTAACCCACACACCATAACCATTATAGAGAACATTTCTATCACTCCAAAGAGTTCCCTCATGCCCCTTTGCAGTCACTGCCTGGCCCCATTCCTCACCCCTGACCTCACTGCTCTTCTTTCTGTCCCTATAGATTCGTCTTTTAAATGTTTCATATAAATGGAATCATATAGCACAGTTTTTTTTTGTTTGTTTGTTTTTAACATGGGCAGGCACCGGGAATCGAACCCGGGTCCTCGGGCATGGCAGGCAAGCATTCTTACCTGCTGAGCCACCGTGGCCCGCCCAGCACTCAGTTTTTAAATGATGGCTTCTTGGTATAATGCTTTTGATATTTATGCAAGTTGTTGTGTGTATCAATAGTTCATTCTGTTTTATGACTGAGTATGAATTTACCTCAATTTACTTGTCCATTTGCCGGTTGGACATTTGGGTTGTTTCCAGTTTAGGGCTATTATGAACAAACCTGCTATGAACACTTGTTTCAATCTGTACTTTTTAATTATTTAATATTTTTCTTTAAAGCAACTTACATTCCGCGCCCTCCACCTCACCACTCCCCAGAAGCCTTAGGAAACTTTACTGTGCAAATCTGCAAATTCTTGACCAACCACAAAAAAAAGAATATATAATTACAATACTGAAAGGCCAAGTCTTGAGGGTTCCTTAGGAAAGCTAATAATTTGGTACACCTTCAAACATAAAAGCATTTGCTGAACAGTTCGACCTCACCATGGAGAAACTCAATATCTGTCTAAAGAAGTTGAAAACAATTTAAGATGCCAAAGTTGGCAAATTACAGTCACTACTTAAGAAACTGACAATTGCAAGACTTTCTCCAGGAAAAAATTTAAATGTGCATTTTTAAAATGTATTTTTCTTCAAAGCATAGTACATGCAAATGGTTAAAAAAAAAATTTCAAATACTACGGAAGGTTTTGTAGCAAAATACAACAGTTTCCTTCTCCACCCTTCCTCTGTCTCAGTCCTGCTCCAGAGAGGGACTAATTTTAACTCTTTTAATTGGTTTTGTTTTAGTTTTCTGGAATTTATCTCCATATATATGAATAACATATTACACTGTTATTTCTTGATTAACAATTTTAGAAGCTATCTGTGATTTCTGAGTGATAGTGGAGCATTTAGCTCTTTCACAGTCCCTCTCCCCTCACCCCCTTACTATAGTTACATAGTTTTAGTTCCTGCTTTAATTCCTTTAAAACTTTAAATAGCATCCTTAGACCTTTGTTTTTGGTTCTGTTTTACTTCAGATGCCGTTTTTTGACTTCCCGTTTCGTACTATAAGAACTGTGTCTCTACCATTCCCTCTTCTCCTCCCAACTCCTGTAATCTGTATTTTTACTTTTATAGTTTCGAAGATGATGAAATATATATCCTGTCTTGTAACATAATTGAGGTAATTTGTACTTCGCCTAATGGTTAGATCCAAACAGCTAAAATATTAACATTATTATAGCTATGTAACTATTAGTAAGAGCATAGTCAAGCTTCATTAAAAAAAATCTATTTAATAAATACTCATATAGTGCTTACTAATTGCTGGACGTGTTTCCAATCACTCTACTACCTAATTTAATTCTCATAACAACCGTATGAGGAAGGTACGAATACTGTGTGTGTGTGTGTGTGGTTAAAATGGGAAATTTTATGCTGTACTTATGTTATCACAATAAAATCTTAAAAAGAAAGACAAAAACCAAAAAACACTTCATTTTGGCCTTCCAGGACCCGTCTCTGTGCTGAATCTGCCTGGTCCACCCATTTGTTATTGGTTCCAAGAAAAAGAGGTTTAATAAAATCCCACAAGAACTTCAATCCATTTTAATTTAGATTTAAAATGGCCACCAGGTTGGTTAGCAGAATATGACCCTAAATGATTCTTTTTCTTTTCAATTTTTCAAGTTTTATGTAGCGTCATGATGTTTATTTAGTACAGTTTAATTCATAAGACTGCATTAAAAAATAAAAAGAAGATGACATAAGCCTTGTAGTGGTTTGGAGGAGAAACAAGCTGCTGCTCATACTGCAAGTCTTTACCTGGGGTCATCTCCACCAGGAAGGATTCCTTGACCCCAGATCAGATGGAATGTTCTCCCTCTGGGCTTCCTCTGGGCTGTTGGTGTTTGTATCTCCATGTCATACATGATACCTTTTGAAGGCCAGGATGGGGTCTGTGCTGGTCAAGATAGACTGGGAAAGAGGGGGCATTTGGTGCAATCAGGACCTCCTAGCCAGGGATGTCGGGTAGGAGTGGGAGTGCTGACTGTGGCAGGGGCCTCCTTCCATGCGATTCCTGGGGAACTGTGCATGAGGAGTGCTCAGTGGCTGAGTTGATTCTACTTTGCTCCACCCTCCTTTTTGTTTTAGTCTTTATAAATGTATTTATATTTACATTTTATATAAATATAATCATATAATATGTAGTACTTACATATTGTGTCTGGCTTATTTCACTCAATATAATGTCCTCAAGGTTCATCAATGTTGTCTCATGCATCAGGACTTCATTCCTTCTTACATCGGAATAATATCAGATGGAGGGTATATACATCCATCATATGTATATACCACATTATACTTATCCATTCATCTGTTGGGTTGTTTGGGTTGCTTCCATCTTTTGTCAAATGCCATTCTGAACACTGATGTGCAAATGTCTGTTTGAGTCCCTGCTTTCTCTTCTGGATCTATAACTAGTAGCGGGATTGCCGGATCATATGGTAGTTCTATCCTTAGCTTTCTGAGGAGGTACCAAGCTGTCTTTCAAAGCAGCTATAACATTTTTCATTGCCACCAGCAATTAATAAGTGTTCATATTTCTCCACATCTTCTCTAACACTTATAGCTTTGTTAGTTAGTTTTTTTTTTTTAAATAATGGCCATTCTAGTGGGTGTGAAATGATTATCTCATCATGGTTTTGATTTGCATTCTCTTATAGCTAGTGATTTTGAGCTTCCTTTTGTGTGTTTTTCAGTCATTTGTATTTCATCTTTGGAGAAATGTCTATTCAAGTCTCTTGCCCATTTTTAAATCGGCTTATCTTTTCATTGTTTACTTGTAGGATTTCTTTGTATATTCTGGATATTAAGCCCTTATGGATATGTGGTTTCCAAATATTTTCTCCCATTAAGTGGGTTATCTCTTTACTTCCTTAACAAAGTCCTTTGAAGCACAAAAGTTTTTAATTATGAGGAGGCCCCATTTATCTATTTCTTCTATTATTGCTTGTGCTTTAAGTGTAAAGTCTAAGAAACCATTGCTTACCACAAGATCTTCTTCTAGGTCCTGGTTCTTATATTTAGGTCTTTGATCCATTTTTAGTTAATTTTTGTGTAAGGTATGTGATGGGGTCCTCTTTCATTCTTTTGAATATGGCTATTCATTTCTCCCAGCACCATTTGTTGAAAACGCTATTCTGTCCCAGCTGAGCAGACTTAATAGCCGTATTGAATATCAATTGGCTATAGTTGTGAGGGTCTATTTTTGAACTTTCTGTTGATTAATGTATCTATCTTTATACCAGTACCATGCTGTTTTGACCACTGTAGCTTTCTAATAAGCTTTAAAGTTAGAAAATGAGACTCCAACTTTGTTCTTCTTCTTCAAGATGTTTTGACTATTCAGGGCCCCTCACTCTTCCAAATAAACATGATGATTGGCTTTTCTATTTCTGCAAAGTAGGCTGTTGTAATTTTTATTGGGATTGCATTGAATCTATAAATCAGTCTGGGTAGAAGTGACAATTTAATGTTATTTAGTTTTCGAATCCATGAACATAGAATGCCTTTCCATTTATCTAGGTCTTTGATTTCTAGCAATGTTTTGTAGTTTTCTGTGTATAAGTCCTTTACATCCTTGGGTTAATTTATTCCTAGATGTTTGAGTCTTTTAGTTCTATTGTAAATTGAATTTTTTCTTGATTTCCTCCTCAGCTTATTCATTAATAGTGTGTAGAAACACTTTTTTTCATGTTGCTCTTATATCCCACCACTTTGCTGAACTCATTTATTATCTCTACTAGCTTTATTGTAATTTTTTGAGTCTTTCTATCTATAGAATCATACCATCAGCAAATAGTAAAAGTTTTATTTTTTCTTTCCCAATTTGGATGCCTTTCATTTCTTTTTCTTGCCTAATTGCTCTAGCTAGAACTTCTAGTATAATGTTGAATAACAGTGGTGACAGTGGACATCCTTGTCTTCTTCCAGATCTTATAGGAAAAGTTTACAGTCTTTCACGATACAGTATGATCTTAGCTGTGCCGTTTATCATGTTGAGGACATTTCCTTCTATTCCTATCTTTCGAAGTGTTTTTATTAAGAAAGGATGCTGGATTCTGTAAAATGCCTTTTCTGTGTCTATCAAGATGATCATGTTTTTTCCCCTTAAATTTGTTTAAGTGGTGTATTATGTTAGTTGATTTTTTTCTTTTTTGTTGAACTACTCTTGCATACCTGGGAGAAAATCCAGTTGGAAAAACAGTTTGAATGCATTTAAAAATTGAATGTCTTCTCACTACCATAAGTGGAAAATCTTTGTAATCAACCAGGTAACAATATAAAAAGGGTTAACAAAATGTTACAAAATTCTAGCTAGATCCTGTTGCCTGCTGCCTTAGGTTACCTAGAAAAAAATCAGGAATGGGGATTTTTGTGCAAGTGATTTAGTGAGGGAGCGCTCTCAGGTGAAGGGAGGATGGTGCATAGAAAGAGGCTCAGCAAAGTTGTGGGTTCAGCTGCAGACTAGCCTGTCTGCTCCCTTGGGAAGCTCTGGAACATAACTGGTGCCACAGAGTTAAGCCCTCTTGAGGCAAGAGGGCTGGGCTTTTGTGACCCAGTATCAGTCATTCAGTGCCTTTAGGATGAGGGTGTAATCACCCAGGTATTTCCAGGTAAGGCATGTCCTAAGAAAAGGGTGAATATGTAAACACTCACAACAGCTGGGAGCTGAGTATATCCACTGGGTAAAGGGAATGTGTGTGGGGCCAAAGCATCTACTATACCTGCCAAAAGCTTTGAATCTGAGGCCTGTTATCTCTAGAAATTGAAAAGAGAGACTAGCTAATGTTAGAGAAATGTTAAAGACCAAATGGGACTTTTTCCTTAATGCTATCAGATGATTAGAAAGAGAATTGAAAAGGGACTAGCGTTCTCATTCACTGATAAACTGCAGGTATCCCAGTCGTGTATCCCACCCTTGGGGGAAACACTGCTTGTGAGGATTTAAAAAAGGTCCAGCCCCCACTTTTCCTGCTCTGCCTTGTGGTAGATGGAATCAAGTACAAAAGACATGGTTTTAATGTTTATCTGCATTCCTACGGGGGTGAACCCATTTGTAAAAAAGACCCCCTTGAAGATGTATTATCAGTTAAGGCGCAGACTTATTTGTGAATAGGGTCTTCTCAGATCCTGTTTAGTTATGGCTGACATCAGGGTGTGTCTTCACCCCTATGACCAGAAGCCTTATTAAGACAAGCAATTTCGATGCAGTCCGTCAGAGGAAGCCAGCAATTAGTAGAAGCCAGAAGTTGGAGAATGAACCAAGAGAGAGAGGTCATCATATAATGACCGATGGCTTGAAAGCCATCACCAGACCATGACAGACTGGAGAAAGTATGGCCCTGCCACACCCTGAGTTTGGACTTCTAGCCTCCAAACTGTGAGCCAATAAATTCCAGTTGTTTAAGTCAGCCAGTGTGTTAAATTTGTCCAAGCAGCCCTGGCAAACTAAGGCCTCCTTTTCTCTGCAGCACTTTCTTATTTCTCAGCCATTTCACTTCTAGCAACTTTGTCCTATTAGAGACTCTGCCTGTTTTCACTCTCACATCCGTTTCCTGCCTTTCTGTTGTTCTGTTTTTATATTGGAGGAAGCTACACATCCCAGGATCTTTTGCCAAGTAGACTTCCAGGTAGCTTTGCTCAAATGGGAAGAACTGGTGGAAGACTGGCATACAGGAGGAGGAAGGAATCAGGGGTACTTCTCTGCTCTTGCTCTGCCTTGGGGGGCATCTTCAGCAGTGGCTGTCTCTTCTGTGGCTCCAGCTCCCATAGGGCAGCACTTATCTCCATGATACTGGTACTCACAGGCAGCCCCTGACATGGTTCTAGCTTCTGCCCATTAGCCTTGGCTCCTGGGCTCTAACTCCCAGTCCTGGGATGAGAGACTTCCTGCTGCTGCTAAGTACTCTTCCCTTACTAACCCCCGGTTAGCTTTTGAACTCTCCCATAATCTATGAAACCAATTCCTTGCATTAGATTCCCTCTGTAGTTTCTAGACACTGACTGATATGGAGAAGATGCAAAAATACAATTTACTAATAAACAAGTACTAGAAAATCCTGTGACAAAGTCACCAATGAGATATTCTGCATTAATCAATCAATTGTTAAGGTCATTGGCTGTGAAAGTCATTAAAGGTTAAGGCTGCACCTTTAGCTGCTTGAAAACCTAGATAGAAAACAAGAGGAGGAGTAATCAACTATACGCATGCCTCCAGAAAACCAATTATGTGTCTCAAAAGTGTCCATCTTGGCCCACCTTTTCCCCTTACACTTGCCTCTCTGAGAATTGTACAATCAGGAGTTTCCCAGTCCCAGGGTTGATTTTCCAAAGGTGTGGCTTGATTAGTCAGATAACTCCTTTCTTTTGACTCATCAAAGAAAATCTTTGTTACTCATGGGTCCAGTGGGACCAAGATGTAAAGAACCAGAGAGACAGAGAGAGAGAGATTGCACAGTAACAGTGGGACTCAATTTTTAGAGCCACTTAAACAGATGCTTTTATGAGACCTAACTCCCTCTGTCATTTCCAAGAAGTGCCACTGAGAATTTGAAGGCTTTATTATGGTTGTGCTTTCAATTACAGGCAGGAATTGCTCCCCAGATGGGAGAGTCAAAG
The DNA here is from genome assembly GCA_004026745.1 of Myrmecophaga tridactyla. Classification (NCBI taxonomy): domain Eukaryota; kingdom Metazoa; phylum Chordata; class Mammalia; order Pilosa; family Myrmecophagidae; genus Myrmecophaga; species Myrmecophaga tridactyla. Next base: position 132,939 of record PVIY010001315.1, on the reverse strand, counting down.
CAGGTGACAATCACTAGGAGGGGGCTAAGACCGTAGCCAGGACTTCAGTGTCCACCAATGACTCTAGGATCATTTTCTCCTTGGAAATGGGCCATGATTAGAAAGGGCTGAAAAGGAGCTGTGAGGAGTTGAGCTAATGAGCAGATGAACCTTGGGATTCCTGGGAATGAAGGGTTTTTTGAGTGTCCTAAGTCTTCTGGCTTCCAAGGATAAAAAGGATTGACTTTAAGCCAGGCACATATGAGGATGTCCCAAAAAAGAATCTAATCCCCACCCCACCCCCAAATACATAAATAAAAATAAAGAATATAATCCTTTGGAATAGTCTCCTTTATGACATATTTATCATCTCCTTAAAAAGAAAAAATAATAATACTTTGTGGGTTTTTTACTTAATATGGATTTTACCCACAGTCCAGGCAAAGATAATTTGACTTGTGGGTTTAGAATCCTGCCAACCTCTCCTCTTTTCTGTCTCCTAGTTTGCTGAAGGGCATGGTTGGTGAAAGATGAATGATCTCAGAATGCAGTGGGTAGCTATAAAATAGGTTCAAGCAGAACTTACTGAACAGGGAAATGGGAAAAACATGTCCTGGCATGGCTTCATCAACACAGAAACAAATGGCTAAAGCTAAGTTTATTTTTCTTTCCATTTTTAAAAAACAGCTTCATTGAGATACAGTTCACATATCATACAATTCACCCATTTAAATTGCATACTTCAATGATTTTTGGTATAGTCACAGACATGTGCAGCCACCAACACAATTTTTGAATATTTTCATAACCACCAAAACAAAATCCATATGTTTTAGCTATCACTACCCTAGGTCCCACCCTGACCCCCATGGCCCCACCTTGCCCCTCCCTCCCCAGGCAACCACTAACCTTTTGTCTCTATAGATTTTGCTGTTCTGGACATTTCATATGAATGGAGTCATGCAACACTGGGCCTTATGTAGCATAATGTTTCCAAGATTAATCCATGTCATGACATATATCAGAGTTTCATTTCTTTTTATGGCTGAATAATATTCCACTGTATGGCTAGACTACATTTTATCTAGTTATCTGTTTATGTACAGTTGGTTTGCTTCCACTTTTTGGCTGTTATGAATAATGCTGCTATGAACATTGGCATACAGATATATCTGTTTGAGCCTCTGTATTCAATTATTTTGTGTATACACTTAGCAGTGGATTACTGGGTCATTTGATAATTCTATGTTTAACTTTGTGAGAAAAGCCACTGAGAATTTGAAAGCTCCCCCACTAATTTTCATATATTGAACTATCCTTGCATTCCTGGTACAAACTTTCTTATGGTGTATCATCCTTTTATATACTGGATTTGGTTTGTGAGTATCTTGTTGAGGATTTTTGCATATATTATCATAGGAGTTATTGATCTGTAATTTTCTTTCTTTCTTTTTTACATGGGCAGGCACTGGGAAATGAATCTCTTTTCTCTCTTTTTTTTTTTTTTGAAGAGTTTGACAAGGATTAGCTTGATAGAATTCAACACTGAAGCCATCCAGTCCTGGGGTTTTTTTGTTGGGAGCTTTTTTTTTTTTTTTTAAACTTTTTTTATTAATTAAAAAAATTAACAAAAAAACATTGATATCATTCCATTCTACATATACAATCAGTAATTCTTAATATTATCACATAGTTGCATATTCACCATTTCTTAGAACATTTGCATCGATTTAGAAAAAGAAATAAAAAGACAACAGAAAAAGAAATGAAATGATAATAGAGAAAAAAAGATTATACATACCATACCCCTTACCCCTCGCTTTCATTTACCACTAGCATTTCAAGCTGAATTTATTTTAACATTTTGTTGGGAGCTTTTTAATTATCAATTCAATCCCTTTACTTGTAGGTCTGTTGAGATTTTCTACTTTTTCCTGTATCAGATAAAGTAATTTGTGTGTTAAAAGGAAATTGTCCATTTCATCCAGGGTTTCTAATTTGTTGACATATATTTGTGCATAGGACTCTCCTATAATCCTTTTTATTTTCATAGTATCAGTTTTAATAACCCCAGTTTCATTCCTGATTTTAGGGATTTGTGTCCTTTCTCTCTTTTTCTTTGTCAGTCTAGCTAAAAGCTTATTGGTTTTACTGATTTTTGCAAAAAAACTTTTGGTTTCAATCATTCTATCTCTCTATTCTCTAATTTATCTCTGCTCTAATCTTTACTATTTTCTTCTTTCCCTAACCTGAGGTTTAATTTGCACTCATTCTAGTTTCTTTAGTTGAGGAATTAGGTTATTGATTTGTTTTCTTTTTTGTTTTGTTTTGTTTTCTTTTTAAATGTAGCATTTAGAACTATAAATTTCCTCCTGAACACTGCCTTTGCTGCATCCTTAAGTTTTGGTTTGTTGTGTTTTGTTTTCATTTGCCTCAATATATTTCTTCCTTTCCCATTTTAACTTCTTCTTTGACCCATTGGTTGTTTAAGAGTACATTGTTTAATTTCTACATATATGTGAATTTTCCAGTTCTCCCTGTTACTCATTTCTAGCTTCATTCCATTGTGGTTAGAGAAGATACATTGTATGATTTCAATATTTTTGAAGGTATTGAGACCTGTTTTGTGTATGGTCTGTCCTGGAGAATTATCCTTGTGCAGTAGAGAAGAATATGTATTTTGTGGCTATTGGATGAAATGCTCTATGCATGCCTGTTAAGTCTATTTGGTTTAGAGTATCATTCAAGTTTCCTATTTCCTTATTGATTTTCTTTTCAGGTGTCCTATCCATTATTGAAAGTGGTATATTGAAATCTACTATTCACATAGAACTGTCCATTTCTCCCTTCAATGCTGTCAATGTTTGGTTCATATATTTTGGGACTCTTTTGTTAGATGCATATATGTTTATAACTTATATCTTCTTGCTGGATTGAAACTTTTATCAACATTGTATATGGTTCTTTGTCTCATAAGCTTTTTTGACTTAAAGTCTATTTTGTCTGACAATAATATAGTTACTCTGGCACACTTTTAAAAAAAATATTTTTATTGAGAAATCTTGACACACATACATTTCATACATGGTGTACAATCAATGGCTCATAATAACATCACAGAGTTGTATATTCACCACCATGATCATTTTTTCAAATATTTGCATCACTCCAGAAAAATAAATAAAAAGAAAAAAGAAACTCATACCTACCATATCCCTTAACCCTCCCTCTCATTGACCATTAATATTTCCACCTACCCAATTTATTTTACCTTTTGTCTTCTCTATTATTTATTTATATTTTATCCATATATGTATATATTTACTCATCCATCCATACCCTGGATATAAAGAGCATCAGATACAAGGTTTTCACAATCAGATAGTCATAGTTATAGATTTATACAATTGTCTTCAAGAATCAAGGCTACTAGAACACAGCTCGTTTCAGGTATGTCCCTCTAGCCACTCCAATATACCATAAACTAAAAAGGGATATCTATATAATGCATAAGAATAACCTCCAGGATAACCTCTCAGCTCTGTTTGAAATCTCTCAGCCACTGAAGCTTTATTTTGAATCATTTCTCTCACTCCCCTTTTATCAAGAAGGTTTTCTCAATCCCTTGACACTGGGTCCCAGATCATCCCAGGATGTCTGTTCCATGTTGCCAGGAAGATTTGTAGGAGGAAGGGCAATGAGTTCACCTGCTGAGTTGGCTTAGAGAGAGAGGCCACTTCTGAGCAACAAAAGACGTTCTCTGGGAGTGACCCTTAAGCCTAATTTCAAGCAGGCTTAGCCTATCCTTTACAGAAATAAGTTTCATAGGGGCAACCCCCAAGATCAAGGGCTTGGCCTATTGATTTGGTTGTCCCTACTGCTTTTGGGAATATCAGAAATTCTCCAAATGGGGAAGTTTAATATTTCTTCCTTTCTTCCCAGTCCCCCAAGGGAACTTTGCAAATACTTCTTCGTTCACTTTTTGGCACACTTTTGATTACTATTTTCATGGAATATCTGTTTTTCACCCTTTTACTTTAAGCCTCCTCTTTTTGTCTTTGAACCTCAATGAATCTCTTGTAGACAGCACATAATTGTATCATGTTTTTCATCCAATCTACAAATTTCTGCATTTATTTATTTATTTATTTATTTATTTTTGCATAAGCAGGCTCTGGAAATTGAACCCTAGTCTCCAGCTAGGCTAGGCAGGTGAGAATTCTTGTCACTGAGCCACCATTGCACCACCCATTTTATGCCTTTTAACAGTGGAATTTAACCCATTGACATTTAAGGTAACAACTGAAAAAGAAGCATGTACTTCTGCCATCTAGCTATTTGTTTTCTGTATGTCTTATATGTTGTTTGTTCCTCAATTACTCAATTACTGCCTCTCTTTTTAGGTATTTAATTGCTTTTTTTTACTGTACCATTTTGATTTCCTTCTTTCCTTTTCTCCATATTTTTTAGTTATTTTCTTAGTGACTACCTTCATAATTACAATGAACATTTTGAACTAATAACAACCAAGTTCTATTAGTACCAACCTAGTTCCATTAGTATATAAACTTCCTACTGCCATATATCTCCATTCCTCCCCCTTTATGTTGTTACTGACTCAGATTACAGCTTTATGCATTGGATGCCCCATTCACATAAATTTTAAATGTTATCTTATACATTTGCCTGTTAAATCATATAGGGAGAAAAAGCAATTACAAACCAAAAGTACAATAATACATGATTTTATATTTATTTATGTAGATACCTTTACCTTTCTTATGGCTTTGAGTTACTGTTCTAGTTTGCTAGCTGCCGGAATGCAATATACCAGAAACAGAATGGCTTTTAAAAGGGGGAATTTAATAAGTTGCTAGTTTACAGTTCTAAGGCCGAGAAAATGTTCCAATTACAACAAGTTTATAGAAATGTCCCGTCAAAGGCATTCATCCAGGGAAAGATACCTTGGTTCAAGAAGGCCGATGAAATTCAGGGTTTTTCTCTCAAGTGAGAAGGCACATGGTGAACACAGTCATGGTTTCTCCCTCAACTGGAAGGGCATGTGGCGAGCATGGCATAATCTGCTAGCTTTCTTTCCTGGCTTCCTGTTTCATGAAGCTCCCTGGGAGGCGTTTTCCTTTTTCATCTCCAAAGACTGCTGGCTGATAGACTCTCTGCTTTTTGTGGCTATGACATTCTTCTCTCTCTGAATCTCTTTCATTCTCCAAAATGTTTCCTCTTTTATAAGACTCCAGAAACTTATCAAGACCCACCCAAATGGGTGGAGACATGTCATCACCTAATCCAGTTTAACAAACACTCTTGATTAAATCACATCTCCAGGGAGATGATTCGATTACAGTTCCAAACATACAGTATTGAATAGGGATTATTCTGCCTTTATGAAATGGGATTTAGATTAAAACATGGCTTTTCTAGGGGACATATGTCCTTTCAAACCATCACAATTACTGTCTAGTGCCTTTTTATTTCAGTATGAGGGGGACTCTCTTTTGCATTTTTTGTTGGGCAGGTCTTCTGGTAATGAACTCTTTCAGCTTTTGTTTATCTGTAAATATCTTAATTTCTCCTTCATTTTTGAAAGATAATGTTGCCAGATACATAATTCATGGTTGACAGTTTTTTTTCTATAAGGACTTTAAATATGCTATCACCCTGTCTTCTGACCTCCTTGGTTTCTGATGAGAAACCTACTGTTAATCTTGTTGGAGATCTCTTAAAGGTGGTAAGTTACTTCTCTTGATGCTTTTAAAATCCTTTCTTTGCCTTTGGATTTTGACAATTTCAGTATAATATATCTTAGTGTAGATCTCTTAGAGTCTATCCTTCTTGGAGTTCATGGAACTTCTAGATGTGTATATTCATATCTCTTATCAGATTGGGAAGGCTTTGGGTCATTATTTCTTCAAGTACTTTTTCTGTCCCTTTCTTTCTCTATTTTGTCCTTCTGGGACTTCAATGATACATACATTGGTATGGAGGTGTTCCACAAGTCAATTTCTTTTTCTTCATTATTATTTCTTTCTCCTCCTCACATTGGATAATTTCAATTGTCTTATTTTCAAGTTCACTGGTACTTTCTTTTGTCTGATCAAATCTGCTATTGAATCTCTCATGAGTTTTTCATTTCAATTACTGTACTTTGCAGAACCAAAATTTCTTTTTGTTTGGTTGTTTTTATAATTTGTCTCTTTATTTTCTTCAGAAATTTTCCTAATAATATTTAATTCTTTGTATATGGATTTCTTTAGCTCACTGAACATATTTAAGAATTTAACATCTTTCACTAATAGTTCCCAGGCACGGGCTTCCTTGGGGATGTTTTCTGGCAAATTATTTTTTCCTGTGAATGAACCATACTTTTCTATTCCTTTGAATGTATTGCAATTTTTTGTTGAGAACCAGACCTTCTGAGAAGTATGTTGTTACAACTCTTGGAATCTAGTTCTCCCAATCCTCAGGGTTTTATAGTTTGATGTTGTTGTTGTTGAGGGCTGGAGATGTCAATTTGCAACTTTTCCAAACTATTTAAGCTTCCAAATAGGAAATGGAAAGAAAAAAAAATAGGTACTGCCTCTTTGAGACTCCTCTGCCACTTCTGCCTGAGGAAAGTTGGAACAATGGCAGCCCTCAGTGCTGGTTTCCCAGCAATCTGAAGTAGCTAACCAAAAGCTGTGATCAGCAAGCAGACCACACAGCTGGATTTTGGATGTCTAGTTCCTTGTAGCCTACCCTGGCACCAGCAAGCTGCAGCAGGAGCCTGGGGTGCAGTCCCTACTACTGCCTGCCACACGGTTGGGTGATAGGGGTTGTGCTGGTTTGAAAGGATTTATGTACCCTAGAAAAGCCATGTTTTAATCCTAATCAATCTTACGGGAGTAACAGTTTCTTCTAATCCCTATTCAGCACTATAGGTTGGAAACTTGATTAGGTTATCTCCATGGAGACGTGACTCAATCAATTGTGGGTATTAAACTTGATTAAATGGAGACATGTCTCCACCCATTTTTGTGGGTCTTGATTAGTTTACTGGAATCCTATAAAAGAGACATTTTGAAGAAAGCTTCAGAACGACAGGAGAGTCAGGAGAATGAGGAGAATGATGGGAGAGCAACAGAGCAGAGTCACAAGTATGATGAGAGAACCACAGAGTCCAACAGCCAGTGACGTTTGGAGATGAAGAAGGAGACGCCCCCTGAGAACTTCGTGAAGCAAGAGGGCTGGAGAGAAAACTCGAAGATGTTGCTATGCTTGCCATGTGCCCTTCCAGATGAGAGAGAAGCCCAGACCCTCATCGGCCTATTTAAACCAAGGTATCTTTCCCTGGATGGCTTAGATCAGACATTTCTATAGACTTGCCTTAATTGGGAAATTTCCATGAGTTAAAAACTGTAAACTTGCAACTTATTTAATTCCCCCTTTTAAAAGCCATTCCATTTCTACCATATTGCATTCCAGCAGCTTGTAAACTAGAACAGGGATGGTTTATAATCCCTGTTCATGGTGGGATTATTTACCACAATTTACAAGCCTCTTCCTGCAGCTCTTCCCTGGATGCTGCACGGTGTTACACTAGATCCCAAATGTACAAAAGAGTTGATTCAAACAGTTCCTTCCAGTTCAATAGTTGTTTTGGTGAAAGGACTGATTCCTAGAGGTATCTACTCTGCCATCTTCCCACAATCCCTATCCATCAAGTACTATTTTTAATCACTGTTCTACAGGTCAGGAGCACTAAGGCTGGATGGTGAAGTAACATGCCAAGGTGACACAGCTGCCTTGTGACTCATGTTGCAAGAGCAATGTTGTGATTCCTCAACCTAGGAAGCAAGGTAAACATCTAGTGCGGCAGAGGTCAGTGGCTAAAGGGATAAAGGGGAGGGTCCTATTTTGGGGATGGTGGAAAAGCACTATGTTTTGACATGAAAGTTAAGCCAAAATATCCAAATGAGAAGTTGAGAAAGGTAGAGACCATCTGGGTGCTTGCTCTATGACAGACTATCAGCATGCTTGAGAGCAAGTGCTGTTTTCATTCTACCCGGGAAGCTCTGTCTAGAACTTCTCTTCCCTTTCAGGTTGTTCCATAAAGCCCTTATTTCTTGTTTACTACAGACATTATGGAGCACCTACTATGTGCTAGAGCTTGCTAAATGCTATGGGAGACATAGCAATCAATAAGATAGGCTCTCTACCACAAGGTAGAGGGAAGAGAACATTGGCACTTCTAAAGAAAGAAAGAGGTATCAGGGAAGACTTCTCAGAGGAGGTGGTCTTTGAAGTGGTCCCAGAAGATGGACTGGGTTACAACTGCTGGATTAGTCATAGCCCAGTGTGATGAAATAATATGAGCACAAAGGTGCAGGGGAGAAAAGGGCAGGAACACCTAGAAAGTGAGGAGATGGATGCGGTTGGAGTGTGAGCTGTTTAGGCTGGTGCAGCAAAAGATGAACCTGGAAAGGGAATTTGGGCCAGATTAAAAGGTCTTGGTTGAGAAGGAGACAGCTGCCCATCTCTGTACCAGATTATCATCCATGCAATATTAAGGGATTCATTAACCAGAACCCACAATGCACTTAGTACTTTTACATCATTATCTCCTTACCCTTACAACACTGCTCTAGGGGAGGGACAATGCTCCCCATTTTACTCATGTGGAAACCAAGTATTGTAGCAATTCTTACAGCATGCATCCTTCCTCCTCCACCATAAGTAAGAGGTCTTCTTTAGAGGGCCCCTCTGTTCCTCTGAGGACAACCATTTTCACCTATAAGATCCTTGTGGCTGCAAATAAAATGATCTCTTCTTCTATGAACTATCTAGAATATTCAAATTCATAGAGACTGAAAGCAGATTAGAGGTTACCAGGAAACAGGAAAGCATTGCTTAATGGGTACAGTTTCTGTTTATAGTGATGAAAAAGTTTTGGTAATAGATGATGGTGATGGTAGCACAACATTGTGAAGGCAATAAATGTCATTGAATTGCACACTTAAAAATGGTTAAAATGGGAAATTTTAGATTACAAATATGTTATCACAACAAAAATTTTACAAATAAATGTGGAGCCAACCTATAAAATGAAATAAATAAAATAGCCATTTTCTCGAGGGAAATGCTGCTCAGAGAAACATAAAGTGAGCAGAGCACTGGATTGAGAGGCAGGAGACCTGGGTTCTAGTCTGGACTCTGTCCCATGTGACCTTGGGCAAGCTACTTCCTCTCTCTGTGTTAGTTTCCTCATTGTAAAATAAGGAACTGAACTAAAGACCTAGATTCTGTGAGTAGTGAAATGGAGCACAGACACACAGAGGAGGGAGTGAAATAGCATGCATTCAGTTTTAGACATTTATTGAGTATCTGCTGGAACCCAGACCTTATGCCAAGGAGGAGTCAGGATTGAATAAGTTCAGGTCCCCAACACCCAATGAAGGAGAAAACAAATGAAATGAAAGGGTCAGAATTGTTGAGAGTGAAGCTTGCCTTAGAAACAGCAGGACCCCACCTTAGACTGGAGGGTATCACAGTAGTAGTGAATCCTACGCATCCTTGTGAAGGAAGGGTGGATAGGCACTGCCCGGTGGACAGGACAGCAAGGGCTGTCCAGCCAGGAGTGGCTGGGTGGACAAAAACTGGGAAGGAGGTAACCGAGCAAGGGAATATGAAGGTGGAATGGGGGGGGGAGGGCTAGGGAGGGAAAGATTTGGCTACAGAGGTAAACCAGACCTTGTGAGTCAGGGAAGAAATTCTGACATGGGGGGACAATGCTCAGATTTACCTGCCATACCACTGGTCTGATCAATGACTGATAAATCCCTGCTTTCCTCCCCTCCGGCAGAGGATTCACCACAGGGTGATTCCTAGTTGGGAGATGGAGGTGGAAAACAAGGCTCTTGGGGGTTGGTGAACTGCTAGGGAGACTCAGATCTATGCTTTCCATCAGATAGTAATTCTTCACTCTGCAGCCTGAGTGCCCATAGCATTAAAACCATTTTTTGAGCCTAGGGCACTGTGGTTTCAGGACTCAGGGCCCTCTTCCAGGGTTCACTCCTCCAGGCCAGGAATATAGTAGGGATTCAATAAATATTTTAAATTTTTATATATTAATATACCATTCCCCCAATAAGACTGACAGCTTTACGAGAAGAAAGATGGTATCTTTGTCATCTTTATGGTCTCCCAAACCTTTGGGCTGCTACTAATAATAAAATCCAGCTAAATAAAACTGGATTCTAACCACATCTGGGCTTCTTACTGCTGTGCGACCTTGACAAGTCATTCACCCTCTCAGACTCTGGAGAATTAGGACATCTTATCAGGCCAGGGGCTTAGGGAAGGAATGTTGAGGCTGTATAGGCAAAATCACTCCCACACACTATACAGCTATGGTGACTATGAGGAAGCCAAGTGGACCTAGGATAATTGGCCTCCCTTCTCTGAGTCCTGTAAGAAGAGTCACCTGGCTACTAGCTTCCCAAGAAACTCCCTCACTCTGGGGCCTATGGAAATGTTAAGAACATGGTGGTCTTGAGCTCTAAGAGCAAGTGGTGTATCCTTCCATGGATGGGCCTTGGAGAGACCCAGGAGCCTCCTAAATTAGCTGCAAAATGTGAGAATACATTTCCTAGGGAGAAAGTCCATATGGATTGCCATTTTTAATACTTTTTTTGTATGCTGTATGGTGGGGGTCATATTACATTCTTTTTCCATATAAGTATCCCATTATTGCAGCATCATTTGTTGAACTTTTGTTGTTTATTTTTTCTTTTGTTTATTTTGCTTGTTTGTTTTAGGGAAGTGCATGGGCTGGTGGATTGCTATTTTAATTCACAAAATCAATCTATGGGGTCCTTGAGAACTAGGTCTCCAGTGCTTAGCAAAGTATAGATGTTCATAGAATGAAATAAACCAACATTTGTTAGTTGACATCATTCCCCAGCTGCGTGTTTGGCACAAGTTAGGAAACATCTGAGTTTAAGGTGTTTAAGGTGATTATGTTCTCTTCCATGGCATACCCCAATAATTTTGTGATTACAACATTCTATTGTTTATATAATTTAATGTAAGTTACCATAACTCCTCCAAATTTCCCGTGTCCCATAGTTGCTACAAATGCTTATGGATACAAATTGCTTTTTTTTATTTTTAGAGTGGCTGTAAGTTTACAGAAAAATCATGCAGAAAGTACCCTTACTAACTGTATCATACAACTTAGCACTTACTTGTGTATGGTCTTGTACTGTTTTTAAGTTTTATGTTAGTAAAATTATAGATGCTCACAGTAATAAAATAACTCAGAAATATTGATGAAAACGGTCTTCTGCTCCATTCTTCCTTACTTCAGAAGCAACCTCTAACTTCTAGGGTGGTTAATTCTATTGAGAGAGCAACTAGTGACTCACCCTGGAAAACAGATGATCTAACTGATTCACTTTACTCTCACAGAAGTCCTCTCAATATTCCCTAGTTCTAATATTACTTTTACTTTTTCTATGGGCTATCTTTGTAAATTTCAATACTGAAAACATTATGTCCTATCCATCAACCTGACACTCTTTCCTGGATCCTCTTTTGTAAGATAAAGACATCAGAAAATGGAATTTTCTCCATTCTCCTTCTTCCACCTTCCATAATTCAACTTTTTCTTTCAGCATAATATACATATATAGAAAAGTGAACATATCATAAGCATACAGCTTGATGAATTTTGGTAAGCTAAATACAGCCATAAAACTAGTATCCAGATTAAAAAAACAAACCATTGTTAGCTTCCAAAAGGCCCCTTCCTGTTCCCTTCTAGTCACTGCTTTCCCAAGTTTCACCATTGTCTGTCAGCTATATTTCTATATTGACAAGGTTGTTAGTATTTAAATTGTTTTTCAGCTGCAGCCAAGTCTTTTATGTTTGTCCATAATTGACTGCTATAGTTAAAACCCAGTAAGGATGACATTAGCACGGCTATACAAATATTATTCCCATTCCCATGAGTCTTCTTCCTAGCAAAAAGGTAAATGAATTCTCTTATACTCATAAAATCATACACATTTTTTCTTTGCTTTTTATTTGGACCATAATTTTCTTGTACAACCATTTTTTTTCCTGAAGTATCTAATTGACTTAGCATTCGTACCTTTAGCTTTATATGTCTTACTCATTTTCTTACTTTTTTTAACATCTCATCTTAAGTCCCCCATTTTCCCAGATGCTTCTCTCCTGAACCCCTCCATCTATCTGCTCTGAGCCGAACTAGTCTTGAAAGGAATGTCTTCCTCTCACTGCTCTCCTGAGTTGGCTATACTGTTTTATTCAGGATCCCATTTCTTCCTATATATTGGTTTGCACATTCTCAAGTAGCTTTCTATGAGAAAGGAGTATGTGAGTTGTATTAGCTAGGGTTCTCTAGAGAAACAGAATCAGCAGGAAGTATCTGTAGATATAAAATTTATAAAAGTGTCTCACATAACCATGGGAATGTAGAGTCCAACTCCGTAGGGCAGGCTGCAAGCTGGTAACTCTGATGAAGTTCTTCAATGAACTCTTGGGAGAGGCTAGTGGACAACCATAGGAATGGAAGGGCCCAAAATCCACAGGGCAGGCTGTGAAGCTGATGACTCCAATGAAAACTCTGGACAAACTCCACATGAGAGGCTCACTGGCTGAAGCAGGAAGAGAAACTGTCTCTTCTGAATCCTCCTTAAAAGCCTTCCAGTGATTAGATTAAGCATCACTAATCGCAGAAGACATTCTCTTTGATTGATTACAAATGCAATCAGCTGTGAATGCAGCTGATGTAACCATGATTTTTTGACCCTTGAAAAACTTTTCTTCATCTCCAATTGATCTTTTTATATAGCATCCTCTTCTTATTTTATTGATGTAATATGGTCTTAAATCTCTCTGAGCTTGTACTCTTTAGAGAGGTGGAAGCAAAAGTTGTGTCTAGTCCAGTCTAGTAAATATGAATACAGAGCAATAATTTGAGAGTTCCTTAAATACATACCTTGTTTCCTTCCTCAAAAGATGCCTTATTACAGAGAATCACTGAGACCTGAAGATGATATAAGGGTTTCCATCCAGACAGTGCCCTTTGGCTGCTCATTGGGTTCTGTAGCAGAGTAGCTGCTCTGCTCTGCACCTTGGACTGATGATTCCTGAATTGTCCATCTTTTCTCCATTGCCAGTGGTGGCTTCTTCATCAGACCTGGGCCTCTACTGGTCCACAGGCCTCCTCAGGCTCTGCATTCCCTCACTGGAACATGGGGGACCCTCTGGGTCCCTGAATGCCACAAGCTGGAGAGCCAAGATGTTCCTTTGGCACCACATCTTCTCCATCTCTCTCATGTTGTGGTGCCAAACTAGAGAATAGAGCCAGCCCCAGGGCCAGCAGCCTCTTCTAGACAACACCCAGAGAACCAGATTATGAATTTCAATGTTCTTAGGCTCCCCCATATCCATACTGAAGAGCCTGAAGCCCTTACTTCCTCACTTGAGGCATAGTCCTGGGGGAGCAGGGAGCACAAAGGACCCAACCTTCTTACTCTACCTCAATAGCTCTTCTTCTTCCCACAATCCTTTGAGGAGGGAGGAACAAGCTTTTCATGTTTTCCTCCTGTCTAACTAGAACTTCTCCTAGGTCACACTCTCCTCCTCTTTGACTCCAATTTCATAGCTTAACTGCATTTGCAGACAGGGCATCTGCAAGAAAAAAAAACTAGTCTACCAAAATGGGATCATAAAAATTATTTCAAAATATCATATTGGCAAAAAGTTAACCAGTAGAAGTACAAAATAAACATTCAAAGAAGAACTATTTATTATAAGGATACAGGTCTCTCCTGTGGACCCAGAGGCAGGGAGTGAAGCAGAAATGACAGAATATGCTGCCTCCAATTCCCATAGGTACTGAAATAATGTTTCTTAGCCTTGATTCCAGATTCTCAGGGAAGAAGCCAATTGGGGGTCACCCATGTGAGAGAGGATTCTGGAGTGGGGTGGAGAGGGGTTGTACGGGCTAGACCAACACCTCTCGGATTGTCTCCTGTGATGGAAATCCAAATAATTATGGAAATGAACTTAGGGAGACTCTCAGAACAGTATAAATATCCCTCATTAAACAGAATTTTCTTATTAAACATGTTATTTTTTATCCCATTCTATTCAGAATGAATACTTGCCTTTCCAAATTTCTTTATGTAAAAATAGTCATTGATCTGCCACTTCTGCCATTGTTAATTTTTTTTGTGGATTTATATGTACTGCCTCTCTTGCATAAGTCATGAGGAATATGGGGTGAGAATTCTCAGCATTATTGGTGCAGAGCTGCACTTTACCCCCAAATATAGGAGCCAGATTGCTAAACGCACTGTATCATTAGCTCAGCTCATTTCCCTCATGAAAAACAAACAAAGGGAAGCCAAAGAGGACATGGTTATGGGGCTTCTCTCTCTCTTTTATTTGAAAGGAGAAATTCATACTGTAATGATCATAAAATGTAATTAAAAGGGACAGGGGAATAACTGTGTGGCAATGTTCTCCTTAAAGAAGATATGTTAATACTATTAAATGTTTATCTCTGGTTTAAAATGATAGCTGCAGGCATACATTATGTAGTTAAGCAGAGTCTTTCACCTTTTTAAATCTATATCTGAAGATGTGGTTATTTGGATGGTTGAGTTCCCTGGATGCAAGAAAATTCAGCATATGACAACTACAATCAATAGACCCTGAGATCTATTTCTGCTAAAAGCCTAACCTAATACCATTACTATTATCTTATAAAAGGATTGTTTCACTCAGCAATTACAATCTTAGATACCTAAGAGAATTAAAAACATGTCCACAAATGCCCAAAGCAGCTTTATTCATAACAATCGAAAAGTGGAGACAACCCAAATGTCCATCAACTGATGAATGTATAAATAAAATGTGGTATAACAATACATCAGAATATGTAGCCATAGAAAGGAATAAACAAACCTGTAACTTCTCTAATAAAAATATATTTAAATTAAAAATAGGAATGACATTCTGATACATGCTACAGCAGGGGTGAGCATTGAAAACATAATAAGTGAAAAAGGGCAGTCACAAAAAAACCCACATATTGTATGCTTCCATTGATATAAAAGGTTCAGAACAAGGGAAATTAATACAGACAAAAAGTAGAGTAGTCCAATTTCATAGATGATGAAGCAAAGCACAGAGAAGTTAAATACCTTGCCTCAGGTCACCCAGCCCTTAAGTGGTAGCATTGGTATTTGAACTCAAATTTGAGTTCTGACTAGACTTAAGAAAGTATAAATGTTCAACCAACATGTTCTCTTTTTTGGGGATAAGGGTAGACAGTGATTTGATTTTTTAAATTATTTTTTATTAGGGAAGTAGGTTTAAAAGAAAAGTCTTGACGAAAATACAGAGTTCCCATGTACCCCTACTCCCGTTATTACCACATTACATGAGTATAGAACATTTGTTACAATTGATGAAAGAATATTATTATAATTGTATTATTAGCTATAGTCCATGGTTTACATTAGGGTTTATTGTGTTATACAGTTCTATGGTTTAAAAAAACATTTTCTTTAGAATAAAAATATTCAATATGCTGGGGTGCAAGGGTAGTTCACAGGTAGAATTCTCTCCTGCCATGTGGGAGACCCGAATTTGATTCCCAGCCCATGCACTTCCCCCCTCAAAAAAAACAAAAAAAAAACCAACAAATGGTGCTGCAATAATGGATAGTCACATAGAAAAAGAATGTAATGTGATCCCCCCCACCATAAAACATACTATATATATATATATTCAAAATGCTCTTAACTGCTTGCAAATATAATTTCTTTTATTTTTTCAATGGGCCATCTTCCATCTGTAAGTCTTTGCACTTACACTTCCCTCTTCTAATATACTCCCCACCTTGCATAACTCCTACTCATTCTTTTCAGCTAAATCTCAGCTAAAATATCATCTCCTCTGGGAAGCCCTCTGTATTAGTTTGTTAAAGCTGCCAGGATGCAATATATCAGAAATGGAATGACTTTTAGAAAGGAAATTTAATAAGGTACAAATTTACAGCTCTAAGATGGAGAAAATATCCAAACTAAGGCATCAACAAGAGATTACCTTCACTCAAGAAAGCCTGATGCAGTCCGGAACACCTTTTATCAGTGGGGAAGTCACATGGCTGGCATCTACTGGCCCCTTGCTCCTGGGCTCCATTTTTCCTGTGGGACTTCCTCACTTGGCATCTGTGGGCCTTCACTTAGCTCCTCTGGAAAACAACTCTGGTTTCTGGCTTGCTTATCATCTCATGGGAAGTCACATGGTGACGTCTGCTGGTTTTGCAGACGTTTCCAAACATTTAGGGGTGATGTTGGTTCTGTCAGCTCTATTCTTCAAACACTGGCATCTGTGTCAGCCCTGAGCTCTCTCTAAAATGTTTCCTCTTTTAAAGGACTCCATTAAACTAATCAAGACCCACTTTGAATGGGCAGAGTCACATTTCCATCTAATCAAAAGATTTGACCCACAATTAGGCACGCCACACCTCTGTGATGATAATCTAATCAAAAGTTTCCATCCTACAGTTTTGAATCAGGATTAAAAGAAATAGCTGGCCCAACAAGATTGGATCAGGACTGAAACATGGTGTTTCTGGGTCCATAATATCTTCAAACTCTCCTTGATTCTCTCATCTATTGGTACTTAGCTACCACTCCCACAGAACCTGCATCTATGCTTCCCCTCCATAGCACTTGTCACTCTATGATGACAGCACTGCGTGCTGGTGTCTCCCTAACTACACTATAGGCTTAGGCTCTGTAAAAGAGGGAACATGCTTGTCAAGCTCCCGTGAACTGTGTTCCATATTCTAATACTTGGCTTGGCCAAGGCAAGCCTCTTGATACGTGTTTTTGAAATGAATGATTTGGCAGTGAACTTCTCTGCAAAACCTCTGTTATGTTCATTTTGGAAGGCAAAATTCAAATCAGGTTGTCATGCTATTTGTTGTAAGGTCAGTGTGTGTGTGTGTTTGTGGAGAAAGGGCAAGAAGGAAATGTGGAAGAAGTGACTGTTGTGGCCTTCTCTTTCCGCTACTCTGATAAATCACCAAGAATGAGTTGTATTAAATTCGTATGTTTTTAGCAGTGAACTAAACCACCCCAACAATTCCAAAAGCCATTTGTCCAGGCTTTTGGTCAACAGCATTGTGACCAGAGCCACTAGGTAGCCCGAGCACTCATTGACATTTAGGCCACCAGGAAGTAGATGGAGCAAGGGCTTTCGACCCGGTTGCATGTGGGCTTAGGAGTAACAGGACAGCCTGGATGAAAAGGCAGGGGGGTGAGATACATACAAAATAACTTGTATTTTCAGAGAGAATTAGGGCATTTGGTAATAGTGATTGCTCTGGGAGACAGCGGGACAGGCATGCAAAGGAGATCTTTTACCTTTGGAACTAATAGAGTTTTATTTTTCTACTATGCGCATGTCATAAATATTAAAAATAATTGGAACACTGATTTTTTTTTTTAAGAAAGTAGTCTGAATGCAGACTTCCTAACTCACTTGGGGTTCTGCCCCCAGCTGGCCCATGCACATTTCAGGGGGTTGGCTAATTGGACGAGAGCTGTGTTGTGACCTTCTCCCTCCTGACTCTGCAGTCCCTGCTCCGTCTTGAAATTTCAGGCAGGGTCAGCTTTCCCCTAGTGACTCATGGAGGGGAGTTTCCCATGCAAGGCTGTTTGCCTGCAATCCCCAAGCACTCTCAGGGAAGGACGCACTTTGGGATCCTGAACCTGGTCAATTATATCTCCTTGTTAGAGCAAATATCCGTATGGGGGATTGGGAGAGACTCTTGCTTTTTGTTTTTGTACATTTCTGTATTCTTTGAATTTTTTAGTGTATATGTATTACTTTTTTTGCAAACCGAAAATTCAAAAGTTGTAACAGTGCCTGAAAAACTCCCTGGTACAACCAGTCTGCCGAGAGCCAGTTCTGTGTCCTATGGAAGAAGAGGGCCAGCCCTCCAGATAGGTGGCATGTATCCAGAGGGGTCCATGGGTTCAGAAGCACAGCAAGGCTAAGACCAGTGTTTCGGCAAAGAGGAGCTGCAGAGTATTTTCAGCTGGGCAGTGCAAGTGTCTGATTGGCAGTGAGCATGGTGAGCACAGAGCTCTTGAATTTTTCTCCATATATTTATCTTGGACGTGCCCCTCAGGTATATTGTAAATTCCTTGTAAACTTCTTAAATGTCCCAAATATAAGCCTTGATTTTTCCCACTCCATCCTGAGCACATCTCTGTCCACCTTCCCAGTCTTTGCCATTTCAATAAATGATATTCACTCATGCTCAAGCCAGACACTCTGCCAGCTGTGAGTCTTTCTTGTCCCTCACCTCCCATACCCAGAATATACCTCCAGTTCACCCTCTTCTCTCTAATGCCTGAGGCCAGACCACCCCTTACCCAGATCACTTCTGCAGCCTCTGACTGGGCTCCCTTTCTCCACTCTTGGTCCTCTCCAAATGATCTTGGACTCAGCAGCCAAATCTAGGGGCTTAAAAATCTCTGATGGCTCCAACACCCTGATGACAAAAGAGAAACTCTGTGATACAACCTCCGAGGCTGTCCCTGGCTCACCTCTTACCTTTTCCCCACATATGCTCCACTCTCCACGTGAATGTTTTGGCAATTTTAGCCTTTGCATAAGCTTGTTTCCCTGGGATCTAGATTTCTTCACCAGAATCAGCTCTTTCCTGTTCTCCTACCTTCTGCCAAAATTGCATCCACTTAATTCTCTGTATTTACTGATAGAAAAGGTAAGATTTTATCACCTCACCAAACCCACCCCTCTTCAGTGACCAATTAATATGTTTCTACTAAACTTGATCTGGCTGGTTTTTGTAAAACAAACCAACAACAAAAACTAACAGCAAAATCTAGAGATACAATTTGACAGCCTTAAAGGAAACAGTGGCACGCAGAGTGGCATAACCTGGCAAAGCTCTCAAGTGTGCTTCAGGAAGGAAGTTAGAGTTCACTGCCCAGAGGCCTCACAGAGACCTCACCTTCACCATCTGACCATACGGCCTCCAAACCACCAATGTGAGGTGTGCCTTGCAGTGCAATGTCAGGAGGTGCCTTTCCAGAGTCACCTACTCACTGTGGTCCAGGGCTGCTTGTGCTTAGTGTATGTGTGGGGGTGGGGGAGCAAATAGGAATGTCGGCTAACCAACCTCAGAGCATGGCAGCCAACCCACCTTCTCTGACCAGCTAATGCTGTTAGCCGCAGATATATTTTTGAGCTATTTACTCCTTAACCCAACTCTTCCATAAAATCATTTCCAATATACATGCCTCACTCCTATTCTAACCAACCCACATTTGAGGACGGAGGTGGGGCAACATTGGCGGTCTTGAGCGGGGTTTAACATACAGTTCAGAGGTAGTCATTTTCAGAGCCAGGCCAAATTGTTTGGGTTTCTAAGCAGCAATTTGTTTACAGTGGGAGAATTGGCCAAGGCAAGGACAATGCAGTTGCCCCCCCTCCCTGACGACCCCCCCTACTGGAAAGGTATTCCCTTGGGCAGTGGCCACCAAGTAGGCTGCCGGACAGTCACTATGCAGACCCCCATCTATGATTAGAGTTTCTGAGGCGTGGAGGGATGGCATACAATTATTGCCTGGATGTCACCCTTCTCAGAGTGCTGGAGGACCCGGGGTGGGGTGGGGAGGCACATGGCAGGGGTGCTGAGGCTGGGTGGGACTGCTGGGAGGAGCGCGGGCGGGCTCAGCTCCTCGGCGGCCTCTGTGCCAGTGTTACCCAAGTGTGTGCACTGCGGCCCTCCACCTACTTCTGACATGTTGATACAGGTCGGGTAATTAGTTTGTCGGACAGCCTGGTTGACTCACCATGGAGACTGATGAGCCCTCCCTCTTCGCAGTGTAGTGCAGAGGCTGGGAATTGAGTCCACTTGAGGAAGAACGGTGGGTAAGGTCAACTTAGAGTATTTCAGCCCTTCTCAAACATCTCTTCTGAGAAGGGCCTTATAAGTCCTGTCTCACAAACACATTTGTCTGTTTTTGTAAAAATAAATATTTTTTCTTGTCAAGGATTATAAAAATTGCTGTTGCCCTATTTAAAGGATCCCAAATTCATTTTTTAAAATTACACATTAAAATAAGGGATTGTGGGGATTAGATCTGATAGACCATAGAAGTCCCTCCAGCTCTAACATGTTTAAATTCCATGAATCATAGAGATTTGTGTCATTCAAATAAGCTCAGTAAAATAAGAATGAAGTCAACACACCAGAAGTATGTCTTTAGGATTCATTAAAATTAAAAAGTTCAAATCTGTAACGTCGTTGAATTGATGTTCCAAAATAGGCAGATGAGCAAAAGGCTTCTATTATTTCCTCCTCCTGTAAGCCCTCATGCCTTATGCCGCCTCTCTGAACAGAGAGAAGGGAGCAGGTTTTCTGAGGTGGGCATTTCATGGACGCCTTGGCTTTCAGTCCATCCTGTGCCTTTTCTATATTTGTCTTTTCCTTTCTCCTTAACTTGCAGCCCTCCAGAGCATCCCCTTTTGTCATCACTTTATGCCCTTCCTTCTCTGTTTAGCAACTTGAACTCACACACTTACATACACATTCAATCAATGACCAACATTGTCCAAATTTGTCAGGCACTCAAGATAGGCTCCCTAACCTGACTTCAGTCTGTGTGTCCTCCCCAGCATGAAACCATTTTTCCAGCATCCATTTCTCAACATGCTCCAGATTCCCCCTGCAGGGCCTGCTCTCCACTCCTCAGCTCCCTCTTATCTCCAGGTCAATGGTTCGAGAGGTACCCTCTACTCTGAATTCCCATGCCTCCTCTCTGCTTTTATTCAAGCTATTTGTGTTCAGGTCACCTTCCTTATGAGATGGTCAATCCCTTAAATGTAGGAATGAGATTTATACATGTTCTAATTTCCCACTGTGCTTTGCATAGGTAGGAGCACAATATATTTTTTTAATGAGTGAATGATTGAATGTTTAAAGAACTCCTCTTTGCTCTTCTTTTTTTCAGCCCAGCTATTGATTCTCTATCCCCACCCCACCCCCAAATAATCTCTTTATGAAACAGGAGGAGGAGGAAAGGGGCTAATATCCGAAATGTTTACTGGACCCTGAAATTCTCTTTCTTCCTTTTTATTTGATATTGGAAGCTTTTTTTTTTTTTTGCCATTATAATGATTAGGTCTTATTTTTAATATTTTAAAATCTTTTTCTTATAAAGTCATAACTGCAAATTCTATACAATTATAATAACACACAAGTATGTGATGTAGAAACAGAGGTCGCCCCACCCTAGGTTGCTCCATCTGGAGATAGAAGGTGTGCTGGTTTGAAAGGATGTATGCCCCCTAGAAAAGCCATGTTTTAATCAAAATTCCATTTCATAAAGGTAGAATAATCCCTATTCAATACTGTATGTTTGAAACTGTAATCAGATCATCTTCCTGGATGATGTAATTTAGTCAAGAGTGGTTGTTAAACTGGATTAGGTGATGACATATCTCCACCCATTTGGGTGGGTCTTGATTGGTTTACTGGAGTCCTATAAAAGAGGAAACATTTTGGAGAATGGGAGATTCAGAGAGAGCAGAGAATGCTACAGCACCCCACAAAGCAGAGAGTCCACCTTTGGATATGAAGAAGGAAAACGCCTCCCGGGGAGCTTCATGAAACCCGAAGCCTTCCTTATGAAGCCAGGAGAGAAAGCTAGCAGATGACACCGTGTTCACCATGTGCCCTTCCAGCCGAGTGAGAAGCCCTGATTGTGTTCACCATGTGCCTTCTCACTTGAGAGAGAAAGCCTGAACTTCATCAGCCTTCTTGAACCCAAGGATGGATGCCTTAGATTGGACATTTCTATAGACTTGTTTTAATTGGGACATTTTCTTGGCCTTAGAACTGTAAACTAGCAACTCATTAAATTCCCCCTCTTATATACCATTCCGTTTCTGGTATATTGCATTCTGGCAGCTAGCAAACTAGAGCAGAAGGGAAGCTCATGATGCTTCCCAGTGCCCTGGAGGTGGGCAGGGAAATTGGACAACACAGATACACAAAAAGAGAGGGCAATGTGCCAGATAAGCCTCACCCATTTTCTGCTTTTTTCTGAGGATGATGCAAAATTTGTAACATTTTTGTACTGCAAAGCTTATAAACATTGCAACGCTAATGAGGTTCTCTTTTGTGCCACCTTATGGTGTTGTGACAGCTTCTAAATAAACTCCCTGGTAATTTCATAGCCCAGAAACAGCATAGACTCCAGGGATGCTATAACCCTGTGCTGTTACTGGATGCTAGGAGCATGAGTAAAGCAAGGCTGTATCACTTGAAGCAAGCTTGGGGCTTATTCCCAATGTAAAAGGTGAGATTTTACACCACTTGGAAGTTAAGTAGTTAGTCTGCTACAATTTTTTGGATGCTGGCAAAAGACACAAATATCTGGGTCAGAGACAAAGGACTTTATTACTTCCAACATTAGCAGTAACTAGAGTATAAACACTGTCTTATGTCCATTCCCCGAGTCCCAATCCCTATAGGATGAAGTGAAGGACCAGGTAATTCCTGCACTTGCAGTGGGTTGCAGTAGAGAAGAAGAACCCTTAGCTTAGGGAGTGCAAATCTTTTATATTGGGCAGTAAGCATGCCTGCCCTTTGCTCCAGAGAAAAAGATTACTTCTATCTTCCAAGACTATATGCAAACCTGCCCTTTGCTCTGGAGGGAGGTACTGTTTCTATTTTCAAACTCTGTTCACTATCCAAGCATCCTTGGAAAGCTGGTCCAGAACAAAGGCAGTCAGTGCCTCTGTTCTATGCAAGAAACCCATGGAGAATTGTCTCTCAAAACTGGGGTTCTACTTTTGCTCATAGGGTAGCCGACAAGAATCAGAATGAATATACAGCAGCAAATTCAAGTAAAGCAATATTTACTGTTTACTGGTTGGAGAAAGTGGAGTAGTCATAAAATAAATTAATAAACAAATCAGAAGGCCTCTCTTAAGAGGTGACAAGCTGAGATTGAAGTTATTCAATCCTGTGAAGATTAGGAGTAAGAGGCACAAAGGGCTAGATTGCATAGGCTGGGTCAGGTTTGACTGATAAAGATTTTATTTATTAGTCTAAAATTCTACCATTAGATTTTTCTCGTGTGGTAGAAATTCACTGGATGCTTTACCCAGGGTTCTGAGTTACATGACAGAAATGGAAATACAGACAATCAGTGAAGCAAGTCCTTGTTTCGGTGTCCAAGGTTTAAGTGTTCAAGGACCATCCATGTGAGTAAAGGGAACGTTCAGCCAAAGTCAGTTCCTGGCCAATAAGCCATGAAAAAACGCTCAACTCCATTAATCATAAGGGAAATGCAAATCAAAGCCACAATTTCAAACCCACTAGAACGATAATATTTTAAAAACAAAAAATAACAAGGCTTAGCAAGAATGTGGAGAAATTGGAGCCCATGTGCAGCACTGGTGGGAATGTGAAATGATGTGGCCATTGTAGAAAACTGTTCGACAAGTTACTCAAAAAGTTCAACATAAAAGTACTATTGGACCTGGAAGTTCCTTACTCTTAAGTATGTACCCTGAACAATTGAAAACAGGGACTAAACAGATACTTGTCCACCAATGTTCAATGTGGTATATACATAGAGTGGAATATTATTCAGCCATAAATGAAAGGAATGAAGTTCTTGATCTATGCTACTGAACCTTGAAAACATTATGCTAAGGGAAACAAGCAAGACACAGAAGGATGAATATTGTATGATTCCACCTACATGAAATATCTAGAGCAGGTCAATTCATAGAGATAGAAAGTAAATTGAAGAATACCAGGGTTTGGGAGGAGGGGGAATGTGAATTTATTTGTTTCATGCGCACAGAGTTTGTGTTCTGGATGATGAAAATAATTTAGTAACTGAAGGTGGTGACAGTAGCACAACATTGTGAAGGTAATTAAAGTCACTGAATTGTACATTAAAAATGGTTAAAAAGGAAAACTGTATATGGAATATATGTTACAATAAATACACACACATGTACACACACACACACATGCAAAAACCTGGTTTTTAGTGAGCCCTTTGGCTGTCTGAAAGCAGATGATGCCATAACAGAATGGGCACTCTGAAAACAACCATGGAATTGGATGAATTGGATTGACCTTCTCAGCTTTTGGAGTATAGGCTTTGGGGTAATAGCTGATCCTGTTTGGCTTCTGGAGCCCGCACAGCCTTAGGGGAATGATCCTTTCTTTCATCAAAGGGCAGCAGTGGAGCACAATGCAGGA
Organism: Myrmecophaga tridactyla; assembly: GCA_004026745.1. Lineage (NCBI taxonomy): Eukaryota > Metazoa > Chordata > Mammalia > Pilosa > Myrmecophagidae > Myrmecophaga > Myrmecophaga tridactyla. The sequence goes on along the minus strand of PVIY010001315.1, from coordinate 108,593 downwards.
GAGGGTCTGAGTTCCTATAGCAGCTGACGTGTGCAGCCTCGGACAAGTGCCCTCACCTTGTAGGGTCTGTTACAACCTTGTAAAACAACGATGACAATAGGACCTACTTCACAGAGCTGGAACGGGGGTCGGAGGAGCCTGTGAGAGGACAGCACAGAGGCCGGCCCAGAGAAGAGTTCAACACATGTTTGCAGCCAAATTAAGAGAGCAAGTGGTCCAGAGTACAAGGCTGATGGAGAGCAAAGACTAAAATGTAAATTAAAAACTCAGACTGAATGCCTCACAGGGAAGGCAGGATGGCTCCATCTGTCATTTCTAGCAGGTCTGTCAGTGTTGGGGACTTGTAACAAAGGTGGTAAACAAAAGGTGATAGGGAGATAGAGCAATGTAAAGAAATGGTCTTGGCACTCACCCAGAGAGACCTCAGCAAGACTGCCTTTAGGACTGCCCAATTGTAATGATCTCAGGCGGGCGAGTTATGGTTCCTGAACTTCATTTCCTCATTTAAAAAATGGGGAAAACAGCATACCTACGAGAGTTGTGAGAATTAAATGAGTTAAATTGCCTGAAACATTTTCAATAAATATCAAGTCTTCTCAGAGCTTTTACACTTTTTCAAGCTTTGCCTGTCCACACTGAATTAGAGCGGAAAAGTTTCTCAGTCAATACTTTCACCTCACAGGTGGGGAAACTCAGAAAGAAGGTGGTTGACTTTGTGAGCTCCCACGGCCCGGGGCTCAGAGCTCTTTTCCAGCCCCTAGGTCACTGCTTTGCACCATCCCTGGGAGGTCCCTGGGGCCCTGCCTCCCTGAGACACAAAGGAGAAGACATGAGATATCCCCATCAAGGGAAAGAGTTGGAGAAACCTAAGCCTGTTCGGTTTTGTCAGCTCCCCAGGAGGGCCTGTGTCAATTAATTTAATGGACTCTTTTGTGTGATCCCAGCCAGAGAGCAGGAGGGGACGATATTTATTTGCTTTTCCCTCTCATTACCTGGGCTTCACAAATGCCAATCCTTATATTGACTTGGAGGCCCTCAGCGTGACAAAATCTATGCTTGCCGTCCCCGTTGTCGTGACAACAAGGTCCTGAAGGGTGACAGATGCACAAGGTCCTACCTTGTTCCTGAATAGTTCCTGAATACGACCACTTAGATCTCATATTATTTCCAGGGGAAAAAAAAAAGAAGCACCAATTAACGTAGTTTAAAAAAAATTCTTTTTAAATCACAAAAAATTATTTGAAAGCTGCCGAGCTAAAGAATTACTTAACAAGATGCCTACTCACCTGGGGCTTCTGCATCACCTCAGAGCCCCACCTATCATTGCCTTCAGGTCTGACAATACTCCCCAGCTGGTGGAAGGCCATCTAGAAACCTGACACACCTCACCTACACAAGTACCAGTGTTCAGCTTCACTGGCCAGGACTCAGTTCTTCACTCTTTGAATATATCACTTTTCTGGGCCAAAAATTTAGTACCCTACTGGGAATTTTCACATAATACTCTGTGCTCTTCTATTAAATCTTATTGTATCAGGTGGAGGTGGACAGAAAAAAAAAATTGTACCATTAATTAGAGAAAGGAAACACTTAAACTGGGCAAAGGAACCCAGTTTTAATCTGTGTTTAGAAAATCATTTTTAGTTGGCCAGCAAGAGAGAGGGAATCAAGAAATTGTCTACAGAGTGGAGCCTGTTTAATTCTAGAATCTCTTGAAGAGATCCCTAGTAAATTGATTTCTTGTTTTTCCATTGCTAGTTTATTTTCATCCCATAAACCACCCTCCAGGAGCCTAGTAAGTGTGAGCTCTAGGGAATAAGAAATGGTCACATATTTTAAGAGAGTTGCCCAAGACATAATGAAGAGAAAAGAAATTTTCTTCAAAAGGTATGTTTAAAGGTGCTGGAGCGTTGATGGTGCTTGCTCAGTCCTGGCCACAGACAGCGCTATAAAGCCATGATTTAATCCCAACAACATCACAGGGAAAAAAAAATTTGCACATCAATCTATGGTCCACGAGGGGGGCTACCGCGTAGCGCCCCCTCCCCTGCCCTCCAGGCTGCGGCTCCAGAGCTGGAAGCCCTGCAGCTTCGGCGTCGTCTCCACACTTAGACCCAGGTCCAAGCTGCCTGGGAGCCGGGGGCCTCGCCTTCTGAATGCGGGACGCCGCTCAAGGGCGCGGGGTGGGTGGATGGGGGCATGCTCTGGCTGGAGGCCGCCAGGCCTGGGCACCCTGCAGACCCGGGGATGCGCTTCACAGACCACCACCGACCCGCGGCAGCACCGGGCTCTGGGCCGCACGTGAGGTCGTGACCGCTCCTGGGGGCTCCTCTTCGGGGGCAGCTGAGCTCGCTGGGGCCAGGATACTGCAGGTTTCCGCTGTTAACTGCCAGCGCTGTCAAGCCCGGACCCTTCCCTATGTTTTCTTCTAAGAGTTTTATAGTTTGGGCTCTTATATGTCGGTCTTTGATTCATTTTATGTTCATTTTATATGTGCTGTGCAGTAGGGGTCTACCTTCATTCATTGCATATGGATATCCAGTTTTCCCAGCACCGTTTGTTGCATCTTGTTAAAAAGGCTGTTCTTTCCAAATTGAGGGAACTTGGTCCTCTTGTCAAAAATCCATTGACACTCAACTGTGAGAGTTTATTTCTGAACTCCCAATTCTATTCCATTGATCTATATGTCAGTCCCTGTGCCAATACCAGGTTGTTTTGATTACCTTAGCTATGGAATAAATTTTGCATCTACTTTCATAACAGATATAGGGCTTTAATTTTCTTGTCTTGTAGTATCTTTATTTACCTTTGGTATTAGGCTGATGAGCTCATCATAGAATGAGTAAGTGTTCCCTCCTCAATTTTTTTTTTTTTTTTAAGAGCTTGAGCTAGATTGGGGTTAATTCTTTTAATGTTAGTAAAATTCACCAGTGAAGCTATCTGGTCCTGGGCATTTCTTGGTTAGGGGGCTTTAGATTACTAATTTAATCTCTATTTGTTATCAGTTTGTTGAGATCTTCTATTTCTTTCTTTTTTGGGGATGGGGGGACAGGGAGGAGGGGTTGATGCATGGGCCAGGAATCCATCTGGTCTCCTGCATGGCAGGTGAGCATTCTACTTCTATGTCTTCTCAAGCCAATGTAGGTACTTGGTGTGATTTGTCCATTTCATCTAAGTTATTTAATTTGTTGGCATATAATTGCTCACAGTATCTACTTACAATGCATTTTATTTCTGTGGGATTGATAGTAATGTTCCCCCTTAATTTCTGATTCCAGTTGTTTACATCATCTTTTTTATTTTTGTCAATCTAGCTAAAGATTTATAGATTTTATTGGCTTTTCAAAGAACCAGCACTGGTTTCATTGATTCTATTGTTTCTTTATTCTCCATGTAATTTATATCTATTCTAATCTTTGTTGTTGACTTCCTTCTCACTTTGGTTTTAGTTTCCTAACCTCCAGTTGTGAGGTTAGGGCTCTGATTTGAGATTTTTCTTCTTTTTTAATGTAAGCATTTAGAGCTCTAAATTTCCCTCTCAGCACTACCTTTGCAGCATACCATAAATTTTGATATGCTATGTATTCATTTTCATTTACTTCAAGATATATTCTAATTTCCCTTGTAATTTCTTTCTTTACCCATTGGTTGTTTAAGGGTGTGTTGTTTAATTTCCACATATTTGTGAATCTTCCAGTTTTCACTGTCATTGATTTCTAGCTTCATTCCATCATCTGATACATTGTATGATTCAATATTTTTTAATTTATTGAGATTTGTTTCATAACCTAATATGTGGTTTATCCTGGAGACTGATCCATGTGCACTAGAGAATAATGTGTACTCTGCTGTTGTTGAGTATTATGTTCTTTTTATGTCCATTGGGTCTAGTTGGTTTTGAGTACTATTCAAGTCTACTGTTCTCTTATTGATCTTCTATCTAGATGTTCTATCCATTATTGAAATTGGTGTATTGAAGTTTCCTACTATTAATATTGAAGTATTTATCCCTTTAAATCTGTCAATATTTTCATCATATATTTTAGGGCTCTCTTGTTAGATGCATATGTATTAATAATTTTCATGTCTTCTTGTTGAATTGACCCCTTTATCAGTATATAGTTACTTTCTTTTGTCACTTAAAGCATTTTTTTACTTAAAGTCTGTTTTATCTGGTATTAATATAGCTATCCAAGCTCTCCTTTGTTACCTTTTGCATGGTATATATTTTACATCCTTTCACTTTCAACCTACATGTGTCTTTGAATTTAAGGTGCAAATTTAATGGCATATAGTTGGATTAGGCATTTTTATCCATTCTGCCAATCTCTGCCTTTTGATTAGAGAGTTTAGTCCATTTACATTTAAAGTAACTACTGGTAAAGCAGGACTTTCTTCTGCCATTTTGCTCTTTGGTTTCTGTAAGTTTTATACCTTTTTTTGTCCTGCAGTTCTTCTGTTAATGCCTACTTTCATTTTGTTTGTTTTTGTATGTACCTGTTTGAATACCTTCCCATTTTCTTCTGAATATATTTTTCAGATATTTTCTTTGAGCTTACCATGGAGTTTAAACTTAACATCCTAAATCTATAGCAATCACATTTGATGTGATACCAATTTAATATGCATTGTTCCTATACCATTCCATCCCCTCACCTTTCACTCATACTTGTTACAAATTATATCTCTGCACATTGTATGTCTAAAACCACAAGTCTAACATTATTTTTTAAGGATTTGCATTTTAGAAACTGTAAGAAGTAAAAAGTAGAGTTGCATACCAAAAAATACAATATTACTGGCAATAATAATTACCCATATGGTTGTCTTTTTTGGAGGTCTTTATCTCTTTATGCCATTTTAGTCCACTATATAATGTCCTTTCCTTTCAGTCTGTGGAACACCTTTTAACAATGCTGGTAGGGCAGGTCTGGAGGGGACTGCAGACAAACTCTCAGCTTTTGCTTATCTGGGTATGTCTTAAGCGCTCCTTCATTTTTGAAATACATCTCACTGGATATAAAATTCTTGGTTAGCAATTGTTTTCCTTCAGCAGTTTTAATATTTCAACCCACTTCCTTCTTCCCTCCATGATTTCTAATGAGAAATTCATACTTTTACTGGGGCTTCCTCGTACATAATACATTGGTTTTTTCTTGCAACTTTAGAAACTCTCTCCTTGTCCTTGACACTCAACAGTGTTTCTGGGCATGGTTCTCTTCAAGTTTATCCTGTTTGGGGTTCACTGGGATCCTTCAATGTGTATATTCATGTCTTTGGGGAAGTTTTCTGCTATTATTTCTTTAAATATTCTTTCTGCTCCATTTTTTTTTCTCCTTCTGGGGCTCCCATAATGTAAATGCTTGATGATGTCCTACTATCAAGGTCTCTTTGACTCTATTCATTTTTTTAAATTATTTTTTCTTTCTGTTCCTCAACTTGAATCTTTCCAATTGTCTGGTCTTCAGGTTCACTAATTCTTCCTTCTGCCAGCTCCAGTTGCTGTTCTAACCTTCTAGGAAGTTTTCATTTCGGATATTGTGGGTGTCAAGTCCAGTAATTCTCTTTGGTTCCTTTTTAAAGAATTCTATCTATTCAAATTCTCACATTGTTCTTTCATCATTTTCCTGATATCTATTAGTTCCGTCTCTGTGTTTTCCTTTGTTTCTCTGAGCATTTTGAAGATCTTTTTTTTTTTTTTAAGTCTTTTTCCGGTATCTCCAAAGTCTGATCTTTTTTGGTTTCTGCATTTTTATCTTGTTCCTTTGCATGGGCCATCACTTCCTGTTTCTCTGTTTATCTTGTATTCTTGTGTTGCACACTGTACATTTCAATATTTTCAAGTGTTAACTTTGGGATTTATTTTCTGAACTATTTGTTCCTCAAGTTTGTATTCAGATTGTGATATGACAGAGATTTCCTTGACTGTCAGAAGCTGTGCTGGTTTGAAAAGATGTATGTCCCCTAGAAAAGCCATGTTTTAATCTAAATCCCATTTCATGAAGGCAGAATAATCCCTATTCAATATTGTATGTTTGAAACTGTAATCAGATCATCTCCCTGGAGGTGTGATTTAATCAACAGTGTTTGTTAAGCTGGATTAGGTGACAACATGTCTCCACCCATTGGGGTGGGTCTTGATAAATTTCTGGAGTCCTATAAAAGATGAAACATTTTGGAGAATGGAGGAGATTCAGAGAGAGCAGAGCAGAACGACATAGCCACGAGAAGTAGAATCCACCAGCCAGTGACCTTTGGAGATGAAGAAGGAAAATGCCTCCTGGGGAGCTTCATGAAACAGGAAGCTAGGAGAAGAAGCTAGCAGATGATGCCATGTTCACCATGTGCCTTTCCAGATGACAGAGGAACCCCGACCATGTTTACCATGTGCCTTTCCAGATGAGAGAGAAACTCTGACCGTGTTCACCATGTGCTCTTCCACTTGAGAGAGAAACCCTGAAGTTCAGTCGGCCTTCTTGAATCAAGGTATCTTTCCCTGGATGCCTTAGATTGGACATTTCTATAGACTTGCTTTAATTGGGACATTTTCTCAGCCTTGAACTATAAATTAGCAACTCATTAAATTCCGCCTTTTAAAAGCCATTCTATTTCTGGTATATTACATTCCAGCAGCTAGCAAACTAGAACAGAAGCTAACAACAACAACAAAACCCAATGCAAAACGCAGCCTTTAGATAGGTCAAGACTACTTAAAATTAGGCCTAAGAGTCACCTCCAAGAGAACTTCTTTTGTTGCTTAGATGCGGCCTCTCTCTCCAGCCAACACAACAAACAAACTCACCACCCTTCCCCTGTCTACATAGGACATGACTCCCAGGGGTGTGGACCTTTCTGGCAATGTGGGACAGAAATCCTAGAATGAGCTGAGACTCAGCATCAAGGGATTGAGAAAAATCCTAGAATAAGCTGAGACTCAGCATCAAGGGATTGAGAAAACCTTCTCAACCAAAAGGGGGAAGAGTGAAATGAGACAAAATTAAGTGTCTATGGCTGAGAGATTCCAAACAGAGTCGAGAGGTTATCCTGGAGGTTATTCTTACACATTATATAGATGTCACCGTTTTAGTTAAGATGTAATGGAGCGGCTGGAGGGAACTACCTGAAAATATAGAGCTGTGTTCCAATAGCCATGTTTCTTGAAGATGATTGTATAATGATATAGCTTTCACAATGTGATTGCGTGATTGTGAAAACCTTGTGTCTGATGCTCCTTTTATCTACCTTGTCAACAGATAAGTAGAACATATGGAATAAAAATAAATAATAGGAGGAACAAATGTTATAAATTTAGTAGATTGAAATGCTGGTGATCAATGAAAGGGAGGGGTAAGGGGTATGGTATGTATGAATGTTTTTCTGTTTTCTTTTTATTTCTTTTTCTGAATAGATGCAAATGTTCCAAGAAATGATCATGATGATGAATATGCAACTATGTGATGATATTGTGAATTACTGATTATATATGTAGAACAGCATGATCAAAAGTTAAGAATGTTTGCGTTTGGTGTTTTTTGGTATTTTTTTTTTTAAATAAAAAAATTGAACAAACAAACAAAAAACCACAGCCTTTAACAGTTTGCAAATTGGGTCTCTGTTGGCTGGTGCTCTCTTTTAGAGTTTAGTCCTGTCAAGAATATCAGCCTAAGAAGAAAGTGAATTGCAGGGTCCTTTCTTTTTTTCTGAGTCTGTATCTTGCCCAGGGCTTGGTTCCTTTACAGAAATAGACTTTCTCCCACTCCCGTGCTCTATTTATATTTAAAGTGGGTAATCTTTGCCCAGGCCACATTGACTTGTTTCTTACACTGTTTTAACTGTCTGCAAGCTACTTCTGCCTGAAGGGAAAGTTCTGGAAGTAGGAGCCTGAGTTGAGTTTCCTGGTTCAATCTTTCAGGCTGCCACCTGATAGACTGGCACCCCAGCATGTGCATGATGGTTACCTTCCATCCTCCAGAACAGGGCCAGAGACCAACACTGAGAGAGAAAGCTGGCTCCACATTGCATTGGAGAGTGGGTGGGAGAGGGGCCATTAAGGGTGCTACAAACTTCTACAGTTTTTTTTTTTATAGACTATAAGCTTTCATCAATGTTACGTTTCTTTTTTGTTATTACAGTTTTATTGAGATACATTCACAGACCATCTGAAGTATATAATCACTGGTTCACGGAGCTGGGAATTCCTGTCTAGACCATATTCCACTTATCTGGGACTCTGGAATCCCCCCTGCTCAATGTTTCTGAGTCTGCTTTTAGTGCTCATTTGCATCTCTACCCTGGGTCTCTCCTCTGAATTGTGCCCGGAGCCTGAGTTAGACAAACCCTTTTGCCTGAGGAATTCTAAACAGAGCATCTGTTTAGAATGGGGGAGGCAGGAACTGGGACACTGGGCTTCAGTGTCCATGTAGAGTATGTGAGGCCCCTAGACTTGGGGTTTGAGCAGTGTGGGGGAGGGGTGGGAAAAAAAGAAGGTCAGAATGAGGCTAAGGGCTGCTGGCTTTCTCTGTGCTGTTGTTTCTGTGCAGTTCTCTGGGAAGTCAGCTTTAAATTCAATCCTGGTCATCCATGTCTTTATGGGGGTATATTTGTCAAAGAACAGACATATATTTTTTTAATAGTTTGTTAGTTTTATTTATGCCTTCTAAATATTTAGATGTAAGATCTAGGACCTCCATTTGCACTTTTAGTGTGGTCCTCACAAATGTTAGGAATGAGCCTATTACTTATTCCCACCTGTTATAGCACTCTCCCCGTCCAGCCAGCCTCCCTCTTTATTTACTTGCTTTATTTATTTCAAAACACTTACTGCTGTTTGAAATGATCTTATTTATGGGCTTACTTGTTTAATGGCTGCATTTCCCCATTAAAATATAAGCTCTAGAAAGCAGATCTGACTTGCTCAATGTTATATTGCTGTGCCTCAAGAGAGAGTAGGTCCTTAATTAATATTTGTTGGATGAGTGGATAGGAAATGAATACAAGAGTGGTCTTGAAGCTGGGCAAAAATGTTGCACTTTGAATGGGGAATTTGAAAATGCGGATCTTTGGGTGAGTTCTGTTAGCCACTGGCTGTGATTTGGAACCAGGTCCTCCCCTGTCTGGGATAGTCCCTGGGGTGTCTTTAGGTTTTAGATTTCTAGGATATTCTAAGAAATGGAAAAACTCTATTGCTTCTTGGCTAGAAAGTGCCTACATTGAGCATATTAGTTATTTATTGATGTCTGTCAAATTAACCCCAAACCTAATAGCTTAAAAGAATGAAATGTGTTATCTCAGATTCAGTGAGTCAGGATTTGTGATTGGCTTAGATGAAAGTTTCTGGGCAGAGCCTCTTACGAGGTTGCTGCCAAGTTGTTGGCCAGGGCTGCCATTATCAGGAGGTTTTAACTGGGGCTGGAGGATCTGCTTCCAAGATGGCACACTCGGAAGAGAGAAATGAGACAAAATAAAGTGTCAATGGCTGAGGGATTTCAGAGTCAAGAGGTTATTCTGGAGGTTATTCTTACACATTATAAAAATATCACCTTTTTAGTTAAGGTATATTGGAGAGGCTGGAGGGAAGTGCCTGAAAATGTAGAGCTGTGTTCCAGTACCATGTTTCTTGAAGATGATTGTATAATGATACAGCTTTCGCAATGTGACTGTGTGATTGTGAAAACCTTGTGTCTGATGCTTCTTTTATCTACGGTATGGACAGATGAGTAAAACATATGGATTAAAAATAAATAAATAATGGGGGGGAGGTGCACACTCACATAAGTGTGTGCACAGGAAGCCCCAGTTCTTCACTAGCTACTGATAACAGGCTTTGATTGCGAGTCACACAGATTTCTCCATAGGATAGCTTGAGTGTTCTCACAGCATGGTGGCTAGATCCCTACAGTAGGTGATCTGAGAGAGAGAACAAGGGGGAAGGCTTTTAATGACATGTCTCAGAAGTTATACACACCACACTTTTTTAATGCAATTTTATTGAGATATATTCACATACCATATAACCCATCCAAAGTATATAATCGATGGCTCACAGTATCATCATATAGCAGTGCATTCATCACCACATCAATTTTAGAATATTTTCATTACTCCAAAACAAATAAAATAAAATAAAAAAGAACACTCAAAACATCTCATACTCCTTATCCCCCTATTATTTATTTATTTTTGTCTTTATTTTACTACTAATCTGCCCGCTTACTGGATAAAGGTAGTGTAGTCATATGGTTTTCATAATCTCACGTTCACACCATAAAAGCTATATAGTTATACAATCATCATCAAGAATCGAGGCTACTGCATGGAATATTTGTATGTTAAAAATGTTTGTATGAATATGACTGTGTGATTGTGAAAACCTTGTGTCTGATGTTCCCTTTATCTAGGGATGGACAGATGAGTAAAAAATATGAATAAAAAAATAAGCAAATAATTGGGGGAACAAAGGTTAAAATATATTGGGTAGATGGAAATACTAGTGGTCAATGAGAGGGAGGGGTAAGGGGTATGGTATGTCTGAGTGTTTTTTTTTTATTTCTTTTTCTGGAGTGATGTAAGTATTCTAAAAAAATGATCATGGTGATGAATATACTACTATGTGATGATATTGTGAGCCATTGACTGTACACCATGTGTGGAATATTTGTATGTTAAGAATGTTTGTGTTTGCATGTTGTTTTGTCAATAAAAATATTTTAAAAATAAATGAAAAATAAATTAAGATGAGGAACCCCATCTACTCATGAACAAAAAATAGAATCAAGGCTACTGGATTACAGTTCAACAATTCCAGGTATTTCCTTCTAGGTATTCTAATACACTAGAAACTAAAAAGGGATATCTGTATAATGCATAAAAATAACCTCCAGAATGACCTCTCAATTCTATTTGAAATAGCTTAACCACCGAAACTTTTTTTATTAAAAATTTTTCTTTACCTTTCTTTTTTTTTAATTGATAAAACTTAACATACAAACATTCTTAACATACAAACATTCCACACATGGTGTATAATCAATGGCTCACAATATCATCACATAGTTGTGTATTCATCATTTTTTAGAACATTTGCATCACTCCAGAAAAAGAAATTAAAAAAAAGAAAAAAAACTCATACATGCCTTTTACCTTACCCCGCCCTCTCAGTGACTACTAGTATTTCCATCTATCCAATTCATTTTAACCTTTGTACCCCCTATTATTTATTTTTTACTCATCTGTCCATACCCTAGATGAAAGGAGCATCAGACACAAGGTTTTCACAATCACACAGTCACATTGTAAAAGTTATATCAGTATACAATCATCTTCAAGAAACAAGGCTACTGGAACACAGCTCTACAGTTTCAGGTACTTCCCTCCAGCCACTCCAATACACCAAAACTAAAAAGAGATATCTATGTAATGCATAAGAATAATCTCCAGGATAACCTCTCAACTCTGTGAAATTTTGTTTCATTTCTTTTCCTCCTTTTGGTCAAAAAGGCTTTCTGAATCCCACAATGCCAGGGCCACTTCATCCTTGGAAGTCATGTCCCATGTAGGGGGGAGGGTAGGACACACGTCATTTTTGCCTTATTTTATTTTTTGAAGTAGTCACCAAGTCCAACTCAAGCGTAGGGGAATTAAGCTGCATTTCTTGAAGGGAAGAGTATTTAAAGAATTTGTGGTCATATTTTTAAGTTGCCATACTAACCAAGACACGTGTCTCTTCCTTGCAAAGGCTAACCCTGATTCCTCTTCTTTTTGCCACCGCCTTCTGCTTCTCTTGGATCTTTGAGTCATCACCATTCCCTGTGTACCTTGTCTCTCTATTTTACTAATTCATTTTTTCTGACCACAGGAGTCCATAGATCTCCAACCTTCTTAAAAATCCTTTTTACTCCTAGTTGTTTTTCTCTGGTACTGTGATCTGCTCCCTGTTAGCACCTCCCTCCTCTCATGCCTCTACTGGCTCCTCTTTCTCCTTCTACCCTCTGAGCATAGACATTCTCTGATGCTCTTTCTCTATATGCTCTTGCTCTTGAACATTCAACTAGCTTCTATAATTTCAACCATCACATCTAGGCAGTTGATATCCCAAACAAGCTCTTCTTTTAAGTTCCATTCCCAAATTCCCTCTTGTTGGCTAGACTTCTCTGTCTAGATACCAGAGGCCACTCAGTCTGCTAGCTCTAAATTTGACAGCCCCACCCCCACTCTGCTTACCACTGTAGTCACTAAGATGCAAAGTCTCAGGCACTCTGACCCTCAGCTAACTGCTGGGCCCTTTGGGCTTTACCCCTACCACCACTCTGCTAATCTACCATCAGAATTTCCTACTTGGCCTCTGTCTGAAGGGTACTCACTCCAATCTTTCCTGCTCAGCTTGCCAAGATTGGTCTTAGTACAGTAGGGCTCTGAGTATGTCACGCTCCTTGTCCAAATACTTTCAGTGGCTCCTGGTTACAGGCTCCTCCAGGAATGGACTTTTCAATTTGGCATCCCAGGTCTCAATTTGGCATCCCAGCATGTGAGGTAGTGGTGGTTTAATGTGTAACATGAAATAGGCCTGAAATGCCAAGACCTGGGATGTAATCCTGAATGTGCCACTACCCTGGCAAACCGTTTCACCTCTGTGAGCCTATTTTCTTATCTCTAAAGGAAGGATTATATTATTTCCAATAACGTATTTTGAGGACTAAATGAGTTGCTGTATATAAAGTACTTTTACTTGTTCACATTAAATGTTGACATACACTGCAGCTTCTATTATTATTATTAATATTCCATATGAAAGTGCTTAACAAAAAGTCTCAGCCCCAAAGTAGGTACTCACCAATTCAGCGCTTTTTCAAGGTGTTGAGTGTTGTACCTTTGGTGCTACTTTAAAAATTATTTTTCCAGTTAATTTCCGTTTATGACAAATGATAGGTTTTCCTAATGCATATGTTAGTACAGAATAGGAGTCAGCAAACTTTTTTCTATAAACGGCTGTTTTAGTTTGCTAAAGCGGCTGAAATGCAAAACACCAGAAATGGGCTGGTTTTAATTGGGGAATTCTTAGCTTACGAGCTTACAGTTCTGATGCCATGAAAATGTCCAAATCAAGACATTATCAAGGCCTGGAGTTCTGTATCAGATGGCAAGGCACATGGTGGCGTCTAGCTTCAGTGGTTTCCTCTCTGTTTCTGTGCCTTTCACTTTCAGCTTCTGTGTGTTTCTCTGAATTTCATCCTCTTATAACGTTGGTTGTAAGAGGATTGAGACCCACCTGGGGCATGCATCAGCTGAAATAACCTAGTCAGAATGTCCCACCTACAGTAGGTCCACACGCACAGGAATGGATTAGGTTTAAGAACATGTTTTTCTGGGTCCGTAAAGCCTTCAATCCATCACAGTGATCATATAGTGAATATTTTAGGCTACTCAGGTCACGTGGTCTATGTCATACCCACAGTCTGCTGTTGTAGCATGAAAGTGGCCACAGATAATACTGAAATGAATGGGTATAGTTGTGTCCCAAGAAAACCTTGTTTATGGACACCAAACTTTGAAATTTCTTATTTGAATTTCAATTTTCATGTCATGAACAATTATTCTTCTTTTCATTTTTTCAACCACTTAAAAATGCAAAAACCATTCTCACTTTACTTGCAATGTGAAAAACAGATGGTGGTGGACTGGATTTGGCTGGTAGGCCATTTGCTGACCCCTGATATAGAGTGTTCTTTTAATTTAAACATAAAACAGTAGTTTTGGATTTAAGAATAATGTGAAATAAGTAAGAAAAAGATGATTTGTGGGTCTGGAAAATAATTTGGCAGTGGTACAAGAATTATCTAAGTTTGGGCACACAGCAATAAATGCTTATTGTCCATAAATGTCTACAAACTGATTCAACCTAATGGTCCAGTTGCATCTCCCCTGGGCCAGCCAAACTGGGCTTCTGTCTCCACAAGCACACTGCATGTTTTTCATTCTCTTGGTCTGGAATACCCCCTTGCCATCATCCTCACTAAAATCACATCCTTTTAGAGCCACTCTAAATACTGCCTTTGTTAAGAATGCTGCAATAATTCCTCCTACCCCCTACAAATGGTATTTTTCCCTCCGCACCCCTCCCTTTGTGTCCTGTCCTCTCAATAACAGTTTTCTGGCACTTCCATTATTGTATTATAGTTATCTGGCTATTTACCTTAACTTCTCAAAGTCAGAGACATTATCTCACTTAGGATCCTACAGTGCCAGGCTCAGAGCAGGCACTCAAAATACATTTCTTGCACTGAAACTGTTATTCTGGTCACTGTGTAATTGATATAATGGAGTAGGAAGAGAGATTAGCCAGTGGAAATTGTAGTAAATGGGGGTGGGTCTGGAAGAGAGTGGTGGGAGACTGGGCAGGGGAAAGGCCACACCTGTGCTGCCGGCCTGGCAGAGGGAAGGTTTGGTCTGATTGGTTGCACGGCTGGTCCATCATTCACCTTCAGCAGGAAGCAGGTTTGAATCGAGAGAAAAGTAGGCTTCCTAGAGTTTCCCACGCATCCAAAGGGCTCAGCAAAGGACACACAGTGAAATTCAACTGCTGATTCTCTCTGGGCCTCAGGAGAGTCAGGTTCTGAGAAGATGCATATCGTGCCCCAGTTCCACCGAGTGAATCAGGCTCTGATGTAATTCTCAACAGGCCTTAATCACGAGTCCATCTCACTGGTTTGGTACAGATGAGCTTTGTCATTTCTCCGAGGGAATCAGTGCCATATCTCTTCAAGGCTCAAAGTAGCTCCCTTTGCCCCATCTAAGCTTTGATGACATGGCAATTTAAACCACTCCGATTACCCAGTTTCATTAGGAAAGGATTCCTGATTAGGCAATGTGGCCCAAATAACCTTCATGGTACAGACACTGTTTTTCTAAGCCAATGGGAAGTATTGCCAAATGAAAGGATGTCAGAATGAGATACTGTGAATATCAGTTTCCTTCTCTCTGGCAGTGGAGAGAAATAATTAATGCTTGTGAAGTGCTTTGAAATTTTAAGCTAAGAATTATTGTTCTGTGTAAAAGGGCAAAAATAGAATTCTTGGCTCATTAAAGTTGTAATGTTGTAAGCCTGAGCCCTATTTTCAGGATATCTTTGAGAGCTACATTTTTATTAAAAGAAAGAAAAGAAAATTGTCTATGAATACACATACACAAATGCTGGAAAGTCACGTGGCTTAGTCGATGTTTCTTTTGATTTAGGAAGGAAGTGAGAAGAGCTATTTATTATTGACTACCAAAGAAAGAGTTCCTTTCAAATGTATAGGGATAGCTTCACTAGAATATTAGCAGACAGGCATTTGTTTTCTTTCAGTAAGATCAAGAGAATAAAAAGCTGTGAGACTGTATTCATATAAACATGGAGTTCAATGACTTTTAATGGCATCTTCTGTCTTAATATAACTAAACCGATGGATAGACACATCCTTCTCCTTCCACTTGGATGGCAGATTTGCCCAGGAATGTTTTTGCTGAGTTTCCAGACATTCTATGATATTTGAAAGAGGGACATCTCAGTGGATCCTCAGGGCTTAGGTTTCCTTTTGTGTCTGTCTCTGCATTAGTTTGCTATAAAAATTGCCGTAAACATAGTGGCTTAAAACAACACAATTTTTTTTTATGCTGATGTTCTTGAGGTTAGGCGTCTGAAGTCAGTCTCACTGGCAAAAGTCAAAGTGTTGACAGAGCTTCTTCCTTCTGGAGGCTCCAGGGGAGAATCCATTTCTTTGCCTTCTCCAGCTTCCAGAGGCCGCCCATATTCCTTGGCTCATGTTCAAAGCCAGCGATGTAGTATCTTCAAATCTCTGACTCTCGGACCTCTGCTTTTGTCATCCTATCTCCTTCTCTGACTTTCCTGCCTTCCTCTTTTCCTTATAAAGATGTTTGTGATGATATTAGACCCACCTTGATAATCCAGGAAAATCTCCCCATTTCAAGATCCTTAATTTAATCCATCTGCAAAGTCTCCTTTTCCGTGTGAGGCAATATATTCACAGGTTTGGGGAGTTAGGGTGTGAACATCTTTGTGTTGCCACTCTCCTGTCTACCAGTCTCCATCTCCCAAATCTTTTCCAGCTCTTTCTGTCTACTCAAGCCAGACCTTGTTCTAAATGCTTTACATGCATTGACTCATTTAATCTTCACAATTATCCTGGGAGAGAAGACTATTATTATAGTGGAGGAAACTGAGGCAAAATGTTCAATTACTTGTCTAGGGTCACTATTTAGTGCTCAAGTCAAGGCAGTATAGCTTCCAAGCCTGCATTCCTACTCAAAGATCACACAGACTTTGTCTATATCGTAAAGACCTTTTGTCGTCCTTATTATTTTTAATTATTAAAGTAACACAAAGTACATTGTTAAAAATATTTCGGATGAAAGTAAGTCTCCCTGTCCTCCACCCAGATGACCCCTTTTCAATCCTCCTTACCAGAAATAACCCTTTTAACCGCTGTACCTTTAGTGCTTCCAGTGGTCACTACTATGCCCTAAATGCTATACTTAAACGTTTTTTAAGAAAAATTATCCATGCTATATTATATTATCATATTATATATTATTATGTCATCTTATAGGTAGTATATAGTAGAACTTTTATTAGTTCTTTTAAAATTATTAAAATGAAAACCTTAAATTAAAAAATTCTCATAAAGTATGTGAGGGACCTAGAGAATTAGTGTCTACCTGCTTGCAGTTTGATGACCCTTAGTTGAAAAACAGGCACAGAGGAAAGAGTAAAGTATTTGGAGCCAGGAAGCCCTGGATGGTGACTTCTGCTCTGCCACTTATTAGGGTGTGCCACTGGAAAATTAACTTATCCTCTCCGAGTTTGTTTCTTCATCTGTAAAATGGAGATAATAATGTTCATTTCATACATTTGTTGTTAGTCTTAAGTAACCCATAAACTTCAGTACATATTAGGAGGTCAATAAACGCTAGTTCTTCCAAGATACTCTGGAAAGGACAAATATCTGCTCGTAATGAATGAAAACATGTAAAAGAGAAACTTAGCAGATTCTGTAGACAGAAGTTTTATGCACAGAGCCCTTGCCTAATATTTCTTCGTTTAGTCAAAACTTCTGAGTGCTATGTGACAGGTTATCATGCTAGGTCTAGTCTAAGACAGTGGTGAATGTGACAGGCCTCCTGCCTTTAAGATTCAGCACACGGGTAGTTTAGTGGTTAGAATGCCTGCCTTTCATGTGGGAGACCCGAGTTCAATTCCTAGACCATGCACCCCCCCCCCCCAAAAAAAAAGATTCAGCACATACTAGGAAGCCAATACATAATTTTTTTAAGGCTAAATTTTGGCAAGTATAAAGAAATTATTTGGATTCATGCAGATAAGTATGTGGGGGTGGGGGTTCAGGAATCTTACCTAATGCACTGCATTGCACTTGACTCAATACTGACATTTGGAAAGTAGTTGTTATTGATATCCCTACCCCCACCAGGTATAGCAACACTTAAATGTTTTTCTAGCTTCTTCTAAAATTTGATGTCTGCTACATAACTTTTTACCCAAAGAAACAGGATTATTTTCAAGGTAAACTGCAGTTACGAACTAATGCATTTCTTGACCATTTTGGACTTTCAGGAACTTTGAAAGACTTTCTGTAGCTGGTTCCAGTTACATTCTTGGATGCTCATGTTTCTATCTCCAACTTTTCCCCCACTATGTTTGGCAGAATTTGTTCTGGATGTTGTTTAAAGCATTCATCAACCCCCGACACTGAATGACTGGAACAGGTGTGTCTGATAAAGAAAACATTGTTTCTGCTCTGCTTTAGCATGTCTGACATGTTGGGGACCTGCTTTCCTTTGCAAGGCTGATAGGTATCTATTTGGGAGGGAGGAGTGCCTCCCAGTTTCAGGCCAAGAAAAGTTTTCTGCTTGGCTAGCAACAGAGGTAAGCTTGGAAGGGAGTGCTAATATATCTCCAGAGCTACTATCTAAGCTGAATGAGAAATGGCTATTAAGGATCTAACAATAAGAGGAGAGAGCATTAGTTTCCTGGGCAAGAGGTACCATGATTGCCTGGAAACAAACACCATCCAGAGGTTATCCAGTCATAAGGAGAGATGGGTGTGGTCTTTTTATCTGTTGTAAACCAACTGTATGACATTAAGACATTTGGAAATCATCTGTATAGTCTTAACTGGCTTTTCGAACTTTGACAGGTGTTTTGGTTTGGTAAAGCTGCTGGAATGTAATATACCAGAAATGGGTTTGGCTTTTACAATGGGGATTTTTTAGCTTACAAATTTACAGTTTCTAAGGCCTTAATAATGTCCCAGTTAAGGCATCTACAGGATGATATCTTCCCTGAAGACAGATTGCCAGCGTCTGGGACACCTGTGTCACATGGGAAGGCACATGGCTGGCATCTTCTGGTCCTTCTCTCCTGGGTTTCCTTGCTTTCAGCTTCTGGTTTCTCCATCTGTGACTTTTTCTCTACACTTCTCTGGTGCTTTCTTCTGTGAGCCTCTCTTAGCTTCATCTCTCTTAAAAGACTTCAGTAAAAGGATAAATCCACTTTGAATGAGGTGGGCCACATCTCAATTGAAATAACCTTATCAGAAAGTCCCACCCACAATAGGTCTGCACCCACACAAATGGATTAAAGGAATATGGCTTTTTTGGGAATATATAACAGCTTCAAAACACCAGAACAGGGTATCAAGGATAGGTTTTCAATTTTAATTTTTATTGTGGTATCACAAATGCAACACAAAATTTCCTATTTGGCTACTTTCATGTGTACACTTCAGTGATGTTAATTACATTCCCAGTATTGTGCCAACAACTCCAATCTCCATTACCATAACATTTTTTTTGGTAATAAAGACACTGCTTTTATTTAGCTTGATATGTGCATTAATTTGCTAAGCTGCTGGAATGCAATATACTAGAAATTAAAAGGGAATTTCTAAATTTAATAAATTGTAAGTTTACAGTTCTAAGCCTATAAAAATGTCCAAATCGCCAAGGCATCTAGAGAAAGATACCTTAATTCAAGAAAGGCTGGTGGGTCTAGAACACCTCTGTCAGTTAGGACAGCATGTGGCTGGCATCTGTTGGTCCTTATTTCTGGTTTCATTGCTTCCAGCTTCTGATGCCAGTGGGTTCCTCTCTAAGTGTCTGTGAATATTCACTTAACTGCTCTAGGACAAAACTCTAGGCTTCATCTCTTAGCATCTGCTGGGGCCGGAAATTTCTTCTCTTCAGATTCTAGCTATTTCTGTGAATCCTTACTTAGCACCTGGGCTATTTATGTCTCAACCTCCAAATGTCTACATCAGTCTGGCTGTTGGCACTCCAAGCACCTTTGTCAGCTCTGAACTCTCTTCAAAATATTTCTCCTTTTAAGGGATTCCAAAAAACTAATCAAGACACACCTTGAATAGGTGGTGTCACATCTCCATCTAATCAAAAGGCCATGCCCACAATTGGGAGCACAGCATCTCCATAGAGATAATCTAATCAAATTAAATATTCAAATGTAATATTGAATCAGGATTAAAAGAAATCTTGGATAGGCTGGTCCCTCTGCATCTCAGGACCCATCTGACCCAGGAACCCTCTGGGGATTATAGGTTCCAGGAAAGCAAACTTAGTGCATGAAATCCCTATAGAGTCTCAGTTTGAGTCCTAGGTGTTCTCAAGAGTTAACAGGAGTGATGCTGGTTGGGGTTCAGCAAACCATGGCAATTAGTACTATCTAACTAAAGCTTGCATAAAAGCAGCCTCCAGCATAAATGGAGCTGGAGCCTCTTGACTCCATTTGGTCTCTCTTAGCCACTGATGACTTATTTTATTACACCTCTTTCCCCCACTTTGGTCCAGAAGGTATTGTCGATTCCACTGTGCCAGGATCAGACACACCCCTGGGATCCATGCCTCGTGCCACCAGGGAGACCTCCACCCATGAATGTCATGTCCCATGCAGGGAAGAGGGCAATGACTTTCCTGGCAGAGTTAGGCCTAGAGAGAGAGAGAGAGAAAGAGAAGCCATATCCGAGCAACAAAGAGGTTTCCTGGAAGCAACTCTTAGGCCTCACAATGAGCAGTTTTAGCTTCTTCCCAACAGAGGCAAAGCTTCATAAGGCCTCAATATCAAGGGCCTAGCCCATTTTCCTGGGAGTCCCCAGTGGTTGTGAGGGTACCCAGCGCTTCCCAAGATCTGGGATTGCTTTTTAATTCATGCCCAAGGACAACTTGCTTTGATTATATAGAGGACAGTCATTATGCCTTCAATGACAGTAATACATTCTTCAAGTGAGTCACTGAACTAGTAGAGACTTGACGGAGGAGAAATTTGAGAATGGCCCTTCCTTAATAAAATCTCACCAGGCATCACAGAATGAAGAATTGTTTATGAGAAGATGTCAGTGAGATGGAATCTGACCTGTATCAAATATCAAGTTACTATGAATCCATATAAGGCCCCAATTACAGACAATATCATCCATACTTGGCTTACTTATGACTAGGAAAGAGGGATGTCAAGTCGTTTACAACCATTGGGACATTTACTATGGGTCACCTACAGGACTAGCACTTTATATTCCATTGGAGTAGATGTAATTGCCACTTGGTGTGATTTGAATCGAGCAGGAGGGCTCTTATGGCCTGAAGAGTTTTGCCACTCAACCTGAAACCCCATCAGTTAGAGGATCGTTTGGGTTGTTTTTGCAGTTTACAAAATGTCTGTAGATTAATGGTCATAGAGGCAGAGTTGCCTCCCTATTCAGAAAAGGAGGTTTAAGTTATTATGTTTCCTTCAAACATTTAAAATTTATGGTAGTGGGGATGTTCCTGTTACACCCATCACCCATCAGCCAATTATAATTCAGTACGACAATTAAATCAGTTCAAGCCCCTCCTAAACCTAGTCAAGATCAGCTGAGATTAATCTAATAAGTTTTGTATAAAAAGGAAGTAGAAGAAGGAAGGAGAAGTAATTTGGACTATTCTAGAGGACAGCAGGCACAAACCAAGCCCAGAAGAGCAAGGACAAGAATTCCAGAGGCAAAAGTTGTTTCTGGGTGGCTGACATAGAAGCTTCGGTGTGACATCTTCAGGGATCACTTTCAAAGAATCTATCACCTGATAAGGTAACTCCCCAGCTGTTAGCAGTGAACCAGAGAGATTCTGTCATTTTCAGATGGACTAATTACCACTGGGTAGGACAAGGGATGGAGCTGTGGAACAAAGTCTGATTTTGGCAAGGAAGGAACTTTTGGAAAGTTTGGAACTTTAATTGTCACACTGGCAACTTCTCTTTAGTCAAGGTCCATCACACTGCAGAGAGGCCAAGAGGTTCTGGGGGGCAGGCAACACTGGCATCACACCCCAGTGCAGCTCCTCCCCAGAGTCTCTTACCCTCAGGCCAGGAGGTGAAACCCATATCCTTTAAAACCCAGTTCAAGCCACATAGTGATTCCCCATGTATTGTGTGGGAAAACGGAAAATTTGCCTCCAGATTAGCGCTTAACTGAATTCTAATGACCTTCCCATATACTGTAGAGTTACGAAAACAACTTCCCCTCAAAAGCCTGAAAGGTAAATTACAGTTTAAGTAGTATAATTTGGAATACAGTAAGATTCCCACAGCCCAGCATGCATTTGTTGAATGAACGTCTTCTTCCCTTGGTAAGCTCCCTTGGTAAGCTCCACAAGTCTTAAATCTTTGGGTACCTGGCCCCTAGCATAGTGCGTGATAAACATAAATGACCTCTGTAAATATTTGTTGAAGAGATGAAATGGATAACACTATCAAAAACTGAACAGGCCTATATAATGTAAAGTTCTTCAACTGACTTTTGGGCTTTGGGGCCAGCATATTAGCAGTATATGATGCTTGTGACTAAGATATGGGTTTTTAATTTTTTCATGTTTACTTTTCCAACCTTAAGAAACACTACTTGGATGTACTAATAACCTCAGAGGAAGAGAGCAGCCACAGTAAGCAAAGCATTTGTTTGAGAACGTAAGTGGAAGTATCAACACAGACTCATTCTACAATTTTCCTGAGGGAAGCTGGAAATTAGGTTGCATTTCCACCTAAGATAACTTCCTGTGCCTGCAGCTTTTGAGCAAAAACTGTTTACAGTGGAGTACTTGTATACCAACTTTCCACTGAAGATGAGATTTGCTGGTGGTGGGGAGGTTGGAGATGAGGGGTAAGGGGAAATTACTCCCTAGATGTTTTCTAAAATGTCCTATGAAAAGTACCTTTTTTGTTCCCACACAGAATGCCATTTTTACAGAGGATTTTACAGGGAAATCCAATCAGAGGCTGTTAAAAAGTCTCAGGGGCAGGCTTTTGTTTAGATACCTCTCGTCCGTCAAAGAATTGTAAATAACGCTCTCCTTTTATTTTTCTACTTAGCTTCTAGATGAGGACACAGGGGAAGAGGCGCGCTTCCCATTTTTCAGCTAAAATAAGCCTTTGAAACCCGTTCCGTTTTTGCTGAAGAGAGGCTCAAACAAAAGGGAGTGGCTTGGACCTCCTCTCTTTTAGGGGTGAGGTCCCGTCTGTGGTCACGGTAGCCTGTTTCTTTCGGTATAAGAAGTGGAGTTGGGAACGGCTCGTTAATTGACGTGCGAAAACAACAAACCAAACCGGGGACTGTAAATAAGTAGCAAGGAGCAGCTTCGCAATGGAGTGGAGGGAGTTTGGGGGTCGCATTCCCGACCCGGATCGGGTGAGGGTGGCCGCGCGGCCCCTGGAACAAAGCCCTGCGGGAGGGCGCCGAGGGAGGGGTCCATGGCGGGTATAGGCGACCCTCTCTGCTCCGGCAGGGATGTTGCGGGGAGGAGCGTGACGAGCTACCGTTTGTCGGGCGCGAGATGTCCAGTCCCAACAACCGTAACCAAATGCCAGAGCGCCAACCGCCACCCAGGACGACGCGTACCCTAGGCCCGCGCGGGCAGCTGAAGACTGCTACCCGCCGCGCCAGCGCCTGCGCGCCTGCACGAAAGCCGGAAGCCCCGCCCACAATGGGCTGCCGGCGCGCGGGACCGCGCCTCCTCATGGCGGCAGCCGCAGTGTGTGGTATTTAGCGGGAGCGCGCGGCGAGCTCGAGGACGCGCGAAACGGCGACGGCGGCCAGGGGGGAGCCTGGGCGGCCGTTGCGGGGCGCGCTCTCGAGCGGCGGCGGCGGCGGCGGCGGCGGCTCAGGGTGTCCGGTCGGTCTCGGCACCGGGAAGAGGCGGCGGCGCTGCCCGCAGTGGCGGGGTTTGGCGGCGGCAACGGAGCTCGTTTGAGCGAGGGCCGGGGTCCGAGGCGCGCTCTCCGCCCACAGGTAAGTGGGACCCGGCCTGGAGGGAGGAGTCGGGCGGTGGGGGGCTCCTCGGGAGGGGCCTCCTCAGGCCCGGTTATGGCGCCTGGCTGGCAGGCGGGGACAGAGGCTGGGTAAAGGGCCGGTTCGGCGCGGCGGCGCCTTTGTTTCGGCCCAAATCTTGCGGCCCGGCGGGTTACCCCCGGCCTCATTACCCCCAGAGCCCAGATCTGGCGGAAGGGTCGTTCTGCGAGGCCGCCCGGGAGGGGAAGGGCCTCTTGGCGCGGCCCGGCCCCCGCGCTCCCGGTAGGCGGGCCCGACCCGGGGAGGCGTCGGCGCGCCCCGCGCCCTCGTGCCGGCCTTTGTTGGGAAGGGTCCCGGGGAGTGCGGCCAACATGGCGGAGGTCAGCTGAGCGCGGGCAGCGGCCGGCCCTCCCTCCGGCCCCTCCCTGCGCCTCCTGGAGGCCCGAGGTCCGGGGCCGGACGGGGCGACTCCGGCGTCCTTGGCCTCCCTCCCTCCCTCCTCCGCACCCTGGGCAGCAGTCCCCATCGTGCTGCGTTCTTCCTCTCGCTCCGGCCTGAGGCTTTATTGTGCAGTGTGAAGAATGCAGCCTCCTCCCTTGTTTATGTCGTTGGAGAAGGGATCGCGGATGTGAACGGCTTGTCAGCAAAGCTCTACCTCTTTATTATAAATGCTGGCTTTTCTAGGCTTCATTTGCTGAGTACTTTGGATTGCTTTCTTGACTCTCCCGGATTATAACTTAGGAACGTGGGTAACTTGGGCCACAGCGATGCGTAGGTCTTTCTTTGCTTGTCTGCCCGTTCCTGGAAAGATTGAGAATTTGCCCTTACATTCACATAAGTTCGGTTTGTGTGTTCGGAAAATCAAATTGTGGAGGTGACTTGTCCGTCACAGAAGTCGCGAACGTAGATATAGGACAGGAATTTGCCCGTTCTTAGCAGTTAAACATTTACCATTTCTTTATAAGCTGTATTCACGGGTAAATTGTTAACTCTTTTCAGCAGTTGACTATTGAGAGCACGGGTTCTGAAGCCAGACTGCTTGCTTTGGTTCCTTTTCTGCCCCACCGGTTTGTGACCTTGAGCAGGGTACTTAACCTCTGTTTCATTTTCTTTATCTGCAAAATGGGTGTAATGACTGTACCTACTTCATAGGATTGTGGGGAAAATTGATGAGATGATGGGTGAAAGGCTTAAAACTGGCAGGCCCATAGTAAGTACTCAAAAAAAAAATTTTTTTGAGTTAAGGCTCAAACGTTAAAGCTATTGTTTTTTGTTCTCTAACAGTTTCACTTCTTGGCATGTGCTGGAGGTGCAGGGCCAGAATTTGTGAATTCACATTATAAATTCTTAGTACTTGGGTTTTTTTTTTCCTTCATTGAATTTTGTTAATTGCTCAAAGTAAAGAAGAGGAGGTTTCGATGATAAATTGACAAGTGTTCTGATGTGATGGCATTTGCAGGTTTCTGTAGTAGGGGATTTGAATGGCCAGGTCTGGAATTAAAATCCATTTCTTTTTAGCACTTACATTTATGGATCCAGTTCACTCTCAAGGGCTTTTGAGTTAACTAACTTGGAACATTGGGACAGGGAATCCCTTTAATTGGATGTTAGATGTCTCTTCTAGAAGTCTTTGAAGAGTAAAGTGTGGTAGTGTTTGTCACAAATGTGATGGTCTGGTAATTTTATCCGGGAGATGCTGGCTCAAATTGTGGTGAAAGGATTTTGGTTCGCTGTTAGAAGAACTTTGTGAATGGTTTATTGTGAGATACAAAGTGAACTACGGAAACCACTTGTGTAATTTCTCATCCTGGAAATCAAACGAAGGTACAGACTTTAAAATCCGGAATGGTTAGTTGCAGCCCTTAGGGGTCCAGAATTTTTTCCTAAACATTTTGCTTTGCCAAAAATGTTTCTCTTTAGATTCTTACAGAACTGGTTAAAGATTACTTTTAACATCTTTCTAGCACAATTTTAGCAGCATTTTAATAATTTAAAAACTTCAGTACTGTATAATTATATGAAACTGTTATCTTTTCAGGATAAATATTTCGCAGAGTGCAGACTCAAAGCCAGACTTAATTCAATTTATTTTATTTTGTTTATTTTTTTCTGACTTAATTCAATTTAGCTTAATACCTATTCCAAGTTTTGGGAAGTTCACACAAAATTGCTGTAGAGTGATAGTTTTTAATATGTATAGTGTAGTTAGAAAGAATGTTATACTTAGACTATAATTAATTTGAGTTATATGTACCAAACTAAAATCTTTTATCTTTTCACCCATCCAAGGCTTTATCATTAGCCATCTCACTCACCACATCTAGTTAGTTCTCAAACTAACTTAAGTTTTTTACTGGCTGGCAATCTCAAATCTGAACTTGATTCTGTTAACTTTTACCATTTATATTCCTTCCTTTTCTTCTGTCTTCTAAGTGGTCTGCCTAATTTTTGGTCCCTGCCTTTCAGTCAGTTCTTCCCACTGCAGTTTTAAGTGAGCTTTTTAATAGGTGAATCTGTCTTAAAAGTCCTTAACTATAAAGTTCCTTGATACAGTTTGTAGGTACATGTCCCCTTCTGACATGGCCCCTCTTGTTACCCCACTGCCAATTTCAACTTTATTCTTGCAAGTTCCTGACTGCACCATATTTTCTCTCTTCCTACTAAACTCCATAATCTCAGCCTAGACTTTACTTGGCTGAAAAGCTGTTCCTGAACTCCTCATGTTAAGTTGAGTGCATGGCTCTGTGTGCCCATAACCCACTCTGCTTGGCCTTGCTGAATCATGTATATCCCATAATTGTAATTTTTCTTTACTTATTTGCTTCCCCAGATAGAGTGTAATCTCTGTGAGGACTTTAGGACTTTGTCTTGCTCACCCTTGTTTGTCTACAGTTTAGCACTGTTTCTGGCATGTAGTTGGTGCCCAATAAATAGCTGTCGATTAAGCAACTAATACCTTTAAACTGTCCTTAATATACTTTTCCAGCCCTGTCTTTTGTTTTTGCACTACCTTGTTGTCCTGTTATACTGGACTCTTTCTGTTCTTTAACACTCTCACGTACTTTAACATCTATGTGCTTATGCTTATCATTGTATTTAATTCCTCAAATGTCTGTCTCTCCTACTTTGGGCAGATTATTTAACCTCTCAGTTTCCATTAGCACTTGCACAGTTATTAAGCATAATACTGCTCTGCCTTTCCCCACCTGCATCCCACCAGCGCTTTTCCCAATGTTGAGGTGATAGAGTGGCAGTATGGTTGAGTGGTTAGGTTAAGAGGACAGGCTCATAAGACTCAGACCTGGTTGTGTCTATTGTATTTGTGATTTTTAGCTCCTTAGGAGTAAGGAAATTGCCTGCTTATGCATCTAAAAGCATGTTGCCTAATATAGGGAAAGTACTTAAATTTTTTAAAAAATTAGTTGTTGACTAAGTTACTTAATTCCTCTACTATTGTTCCTCATTCTGCTGGGAGAAATAGGGACAAAATAAACAGGTTTCCAAGTTGTGATATGTGTAAAAAAAATCCAAAGTGTTAATGTAGAGAATAATGAGGGAGACCTGCTGCCTGAGATCTAAGATAAAAGGATATGGGGCTAGCCCTTTGAGGGGTGGAGGAACTGTGCATATCAGATTGAAGGAGTGTAAGGTAAAAGCCCTGAGGTAGGAATGAACATGGACTGTTCTAGGAGCTGAGAGGAGTGCTTTGAAATGAAGGTGGAAAGAGAGATAGGCAGGGATCAGATCTTGAAGGATCAAGATTTGGGAATTTGGATTTTAAATGTAATGGGAAGCCATAAAAAGATTAAAGGAGTGATGTAATCCACTTTTAATTTTTAATATTGCTTTAGTAGTTGTTTGGAGAACTGATTGATTAGAAGGTTGTCTCTTTAACCAGGCAGTAATAATTATGGCCTGGATTAAGGGGTAGCAGTGAAGATGGAAAGAAGTGGATGGATGAATTTGGGATATGTTTTGGAGACAGAAATAACGACTTACTGATGGGTTGGATGTGAGAGGTGAAGGAAGAAAAGACTTCTGGTTTTGAGCATTTGTGTGAATTAGGGTACCATTTAACAAGATGGGAAAGAATGGAGGGAGAGATGGAGCAGGAGGGTAGTACTTCTTGATGTTTGGATTTGAGGTGTCTATGAGCCATCCGAAATGACCTGCTCATTTCATAGAGGAAAATTAAGGAGATGTGGTGTCTCAAAAACCAGTTGGGAGATACATAGAGCATATTTGGATGCTGGAAGGAATGATTCAGTAGGTAAAGGGAGGGAGAGATTGATGCAAGAAAGAAGGGATAACAGGAGTGTGAATTCTGAGAAGTGGAGAGTGCACAAGTGTAGGGTCACTTCTGTTTTTCCAGTGGGAGGGAAGATGAGGTAGTTTGCATTTGGTGGCTTCTCTTATATTTCCTAAAGAAAGTGTGGGGTGAAGCCATCCGTTGGGAATATTTATAGTTCATGAATGCCACATTATGGCAGGTCAAGGGTATGTAGAGAGAGACAATGAGAAACTCGCAGAAGGAAAGAGAGGAGAGGTGCAGTGAAGTAGCCAGTCACTATACCTGAATGCTGTCATTCACAGGGGTTTATCACCATGGAGCAATAATATTTTTAGTTCTGAATGTAAACTTTGTGTTGGAACATAGCGTAAATACACGCAGAAAACTGCTCAAATAGTAAGTGCACAGTTTGATGAATTTTCACAAAGGAAATTGACTCCCAGATTAAAGGTCAACATCACTATAACCAGAAGTACCCACCTCCCTTTCCACCTTCCATTTACCTTCCCCCACCCTTGCCTTCTAAGGAAATCACCTCTTGACTTTTATTTAACACTGTAGATTGATTTTTTTTTGCCTGTTTTGAACTATATACGAATAGAACCTCAGTATGTACTCTTGTTTCACATCTTTCACTCAATATTGTGCGATTCAGTGGTATTACTTCTTAGATTGTCCCTGGCAAATTATCAGGAACTAGCTAAATAACTATGTGTCTCAGTACTTTTACTTTTGATTTTTTTCTTAAATTTTCAGAAACTCTAGACTGAATGATTTTGACAAGGTAGTCCATTTGGGATCCATTTATTCTCTGGGCTTTAACCACAGTGACCAGAAGGATTCTTCAGAGAACTTCTTTTAGGTTTGAGGTTGCTTAACCCTGAATTATTAATTTGCGTCTTTTGTTTTTGTTTGCTTTGTTTTGAACAGGGAAAGGGGCTGGGAACATATGGAAGGAATTAGAAAGAGTTTGGGGGAAAAGAACTGTGGAGAACTAAGTTATATTTAAATAG
Organism: Myrmecophaga tridactyla; assembly: GCA_004026745.1. Taxonomy (NCBI): domain Eukaryota; kingdom Metazoa; phylum Chordata; class Mammalia; order Pilosa; family Myrmecophagidae; genus Myrmecophaga; species Myrmecophaga tridactyla. The sequence continues at coordinate 79,953 of PVIY010001315.1, read as the reverse complement.
ATACTGCCAGTGAGAAACATTTTTTAAAAAATTAGAGTTAATATAATGTCAGCTTTGAATTTTATAGGAAGTATTATACTCTACTTGTATATAAAATATTTAGGAATATTGTCGCATGGACAAGTTTAGCTAGTGGTGGTTTGATGAGTGAAATTAAGTATACACTAACTACTTTGGGAAGACTCCACTTTGGAACGATTACTTCAATAATTGGTTAAACTATATGAAGTGTAAACGTCTAATTTTAAAAACTGCTTAGTGGTTTTTCCCCTTTGCCTTGTACCTTTTGCTCCTTTGAATTTGGCTAAAATTCAGGTAGGGTAGTGATTACACAGGTGCCCTGATGTAATATTGTTAGGGACAACTGCTGAGTTAATTTTTTACAGAATATTCTTTTGAGTTTGGGGATAATCAGACACATTTTTTTTGGTTATATTATTATTATTTATTTATTTTTGCATGGGCATTCACCGGGAATTGAATCCAGGTTTCTGGCATTGCAGGCGAGAACTCTACCACTGTGCCATCATTGCCCACCCTTAATTATATTATTTTTAAAATGTTAATTTTTTTGTAAGTATAAACTAACATGTTCATATATGTACTAAAAAGAAATTGTGGCTTTTTGCAAATAGGATGGTTCTTAATATCGTTCCTGTGAAAGTATCCACTTGAGGCAGTTTAAGAAAATAGTCATGAGTAGAGGAGGTGGACTTGATTTCTCAGTGTTTGAAAATTTGTGTATGAAGTCAGTAGCAATTCATTAGCACAAGAGTGGGGACATTATAAAATACGCACTTGTTACACCAAACACTTGGTTTTTAAAATGTCATTTTTTATTATGAAAATAACTTGTGTTTTGTGGAGTAGTTCAGAAATACAGAAATGTGCTCTGCTCCTCCTGTCCCCTTCCCTACAGACACACAAAGGATCATCTATAAGCTGATTACCAAAAAGTAACCATTATATTTTCTAGCTGTGATTTCCAGGTATAGGTTCTAGTTTGTGTGTCCTTTGTATTTTTTTTAAAGTAGCCATAGATATTTTAACATAGTTAATATTTTTGACTTAATCCTTATAGTTGCTTTCCCATTAAATGATACCACCTGTTAGTAACCATACATGTTTGAATCGTGAAGTTCTAAGTGATGAAGAAGCTTTACAGTTGCTGTATCCTCCAGTACTTGGTACTTTATATGCTTGCATGTTCTGGTCTTTTTTCTCTGTGATTTCTGGTTCTAAACTTTACTTCCTGCTTTCTCTATTCCCTCACCTTAAGGTTTTCCAGTTCCTTTGCTCTCCCATTAAAAACCCTATATGCATACACATAGATAAGCTACATCAATGTACACATCTTCTTATCTATTTTTATTTTTTTGGCATGGGCAGGCTTCTGGAATTGAACCCGGGTCTCTGGCATGACAGGCCAGAATTCTGCCACTGAGCCACCGTTGCCTCCCCTTATCTATTTTTCTTTTAACATAAATGAGATTGCAAGATACATGTTTTGTAGCTTGTTTCTTTCTCCATCCATTTAAGCACTTTGATTTTTAAATGTTAATAGGTGTGTGTCCATCTCATTAAAAGAAAAAAAAAAAGGACAGCATAGTATTATGTTGTACCGACCATAATTCAGCAACTTTCTTAATACAGGACTATTCAGTTTATTACAAAATGAGTTGCTGTAAGCATCCTTGCTCGTACACCTTTGCCAGCATGTGTGAAGGGGAGAATAGAATCTTGGAAGAAAAATCCTGGGTCAAAGAGTATTTATCCATTAAGTCTAAACACAGAGAATGTTTCCCCATGTCTTTGCAATACTTGACATAAAGGCTTAGAAAACAAATTTGTATATGTCATTTCCTTGCTAATGAATACAGTTGGTGTTGTTTCTCATACCAGGTTTTGAACTTAGTTTTTTAAAGGAGTTTTACATGCATATATATTTCAAATCAAAGTTTTGCTAGGTTTATTTTAAAAGAAAACAATTCCTTGCCACCCACTCCCCCAGATTATTCTGAGGCAACTTCTTGACTTCTTTTAGTTGATTATTTATGTATATACTTTCTTTGTCTCTAAACAGTGTCCTCCTAGGTTTCTGGTTTAGGCCTTATCGATTGACTCCCTATTGTGGAAAATAAAGTTTTACTCTTCTTTTCCCATTCCTACACCCTCTCATTTAGTTACATCAAGAGTTTTGTCTTTGCAGTGTTATGACTGACTGTAAAAATTATTGTCAGTTTGACCATGAAGTAAACTGTGATTGCCTTTTTACCCTGTACTGTTTAATTTGTATTCCTTGTACTAATACTTTCTTCTTTCTTTCTTTTTTTTTTTTTTGCCATTACTGCTAATTCCACCCCATGGTCATTGCCACTTGTCTAAATGTTCGGTGCATTTGTTTGAATGGCTCAAATTGCCTTCTTTCACTATTGTAAAGCCATCATTTTGGATTTCTCTTTTCCGTTTTCTCAGGATTACCTTTTTCCTGGATTGAGTCTTCTGTTTCTGATAGCCCATCTTGTTCTTTTTCTTGTTTTCATGCCTTGCTTTTGAAGAGCTTGTCATCCAGGAGCTTCCTGAGAACTTGTCCAAGGGAGTTAATGTTTTGAGACTTTGCAGCATGACTGATAATAACATTCTCCTCTCACACTTGGGATAATTTGGTTGGGTATACAATTCTAGGATGTTCATTTTCTTTGAGGATTTTGCTGTATTGCTTACTAGCTTTGGCTATTACTGCCCAGAAGCTATTTTGATTTCTGATTTTACTTGTCCAGTTAAATAAATGTGCCAGTTATTAAGTGTTTGGGACCTGTCACTGAGCAGACAGACAAAAATCCTTACCTTGCAGGTCTGTATGTGGGGAAACCTGCAACAACAAGCATAATAAATAGCAAATAAGTAAATTATATAGCCTGTTAGAAGGTAATAAGATTTACAGAAAAATAGAAGAGAGATGTTGGGAGGGTTGTGGGCAAGAATTAGGAGCACCTAGTGGAAGGAGTCAGGGTGCTGAGTGCTATCTTTTAAATAGAATGGATAGGGTAGGCCTCACTGAGATGCTAACAATAAGCAAAGATTTGAAGGAGGTAAAGAGTTAGCTATGGGATGTGCAGGTGAAAAGTGTTTGAAGGCAGAGGCCCAGAGGAGCAATCTAGCCTTTTCGTGGAACAAGGAGGCTGGTGTGGCTTGAGTACTGTGAGTGAGTGGGAAAGAAGTGGGAGATGAAGTCAGAGAGGTGATAGAAGTACGTCATCATATTGTGTAGGGCCTTAAAGGCTGTTTTTAGGACTTTGGCTTTTACTCTGATATGGGTAACCAGAGGAGAGTATTGAGCAGAGAAGTGACCTGATTGGATATACATTTTAACAGGATTATTATGGCTCCTGTGTTTAGGGCTTTTGGAGGGTTGGGTGGGTGGGGGGACAAGGTTTTGATTTACTAAGATATGGGATAATATTGAAAATTTCTCAAAGTAACATGGTTTATGGTATTGTCTCTGTGCTGCAAGTTCTTTTTTTAATTTACTAGGACTATTAAATGTATGATGGGTTGAACACTAACTCTTCAATATTTTTAAGCTTTGATTTCCTTTCTTTAGTTTCAGTGGGTTTAGCTAAAATGTATAAATTTTTTATTAGAGAAGTTATAGGTTTACTGAAAAATCCTGCATAATATACAGAGTTGCCATCCTATTATTAACGCCTTCTATTAATGTGATACATTTGTTACAGTTTATGACTACAGTTTATGACTACAGGTTCTTTTTAAGTTGAGCATGCCTAAATTGCTGTTTATCATGTGGTCACCACATGATGTATTTTCTCACCAATTTGTAAGTGCTTCAGTGGAAAATAATGATGTCATTTGGACTTTGCTTCACTCTTTAGCCTGTCAGGGTTAAAGTGCTGTATAGTACCTACTTGAAGCCAGTATGAACAAATGAAATGGCTGCATGAATTACATGGGCAATAGGTGGATTCAGATGATTCAGAATTTGTGGATAGGATGCTTATTTTTAGGTGATCAGAAACAGTAAAGAAAAACATTAAAATATTCCTTACAGTAAACTATCAAGTCCTTGAAATTGAGTATTAGTTTTAAGAAAATTAGATGTTAGTTCATGTGTCACATCCTTATTTGAAATTCGGTTAGAATTTCAGATGTAATGCTTATATAGACAGCTTATAACAATTTCAATTGAAGATAGTTAAATTGGAGTAAAGCTTTGTTAATTTTTTAGTGTGGCATTTTCCTCCTAAAATCCCATTACTTTTCTACTAGTAAAGAGCCATTAAACATATAGTATATTAAACTCTTCACTGTGAGTTTTTACTCCATTAAAAAAAATTTATCTGGTCTTCCAAGCAATGTGCTCTCCTTTTTAAAAATTGTTTAGCTTACTATCAAACTCTTCATAGGTTGCTGATTTTGATCCATAGATTTTTTTGTTCTGGGCATGTGTTTGATCATGTGTTTGTGTGTGTGTGTTTCCACCATTCTTATCAGGCGGAATTTGGAGTTGACTGGACTGTCAATGCAGAGCTAGATCAATTTTCTAAATAATGGTTTAAGAGACATAGTTGAATGGCAAAATGGAGCAAAAGAGCAAGTGTCTACTGGAATATGTGAGAATTTTGCAGCCTGAGAGAATATAAAACATTGTAATTAGAATATAACCAATTGCATTCAAATGTTGAAGAGAAAACTAAGTGAATAGCCAATATCTGCGTGATATTATCTGGGAACTGTGTGACTTTTTTATATTGTAGTAGTGATTGTGTTGTAATCATGACTGACATAGTTTCAATAATTTGATTTCTTCAAGTATGTTGCCCCAAATTCTAATATTTAGAAATATATGGCATGGAAAATGGTTGAGAAAGCCTGTTTGGCCCATTTCCTGCTTCTGTTGCCTGTATTTTTTGGCTCTTGCCTCTCTTCTTGATATTACTTTGGTTTAGTGTTTAAATGACAAATGACAAACTAAGATTGATATCAGATCTGTCCCTTTGATATTTAAATTCCAAAAAGCAACTACTTGCCTAGGACTAGAGGTTTATTTTAAAGAACTTAGGAAAATTTTAATATTTTGGTATACAATTTTATTCTAAACATTGAAAGATGTTTTGGAATGCTACATTAAATGTTTTATACCAGAGTGAGAAAGAGATGCTGCAATGTTCTTTTCTAGGATTATTTTAAAGGGAATGAGATTTAGAGACAAAGCAGACAGTCGGGCTCTGCTCTTATTTTATAGCCTTTTAATATTTCTGATCTTCAGTTTACTCACCTGCTAAGTGGAGATAAAAGCTGCCTTATGGAGGATTGAATAAAATAGCATGTATGAAGGTGCTGACACAGTGCCTTGCAGGTAGGTAGGTACTCAGATAATGTGGCTTCTTTCACAGCAAAGTCTGCCACCTTGTCTTTTGTCAGATACAATCCCAAATTGAGGTTAAGAAAATAAACACAGGGCGGCTGCTGTGGCTCAGCAGGGAGAGCTCCGACCTACCGTGCTGGAGGTCTGGAGTTCGATCCCTGGTGCCTCCTGCCCATATGCAAATTAAAAAAACAAAAACAACAACAAAAAAAAAAACAAAGAAAATAAACACAGTAGATTCAGTAGAATCCCACTGTGTATAATCTGGGTCTTTAGTGTTTCAGTGCAGGATTCCTAGTATGGCTTGTAAACATCATTGTGTTATTAGCAGTACACTGAGCATTCCCACATACCTGATCTCAGGTAATGTCCAAAAATCTATTGGTGGTAGTGGTATTGTTATTTCATAAATGAGAAACTTGAGACGTAGAAGTGTTACTAGAAATAATAGCCATGTTAGGAATTCAGGCTTGGGCTTCCAATTTCAACTAAAGTCATTATACTTATAGCTACATTTTCAAGGTATATTATCAGTAGTCTGTTATTAAAAAATGAAACGACTCTATGAGAATTGGTGGGTTTATGGAACTCTCATGTCATGTGCATAAGAAATATTTGAAAAATTTAAAGAATTCTTATGGAAATATATCCAGTTTCTTTTTTCAAATTACTTTTATGGTGATAAAGTTATATATACTTCATACCACATTGTGTCATTTTAAAGTGAATTCAAATCTCAATTGTAAACTTTCTTAGATCCCTTGCAGAGGCATCAGGGGTGAGTTAAGTTCTAGTTTTCTACATTGTATTCTGTGTATCTGGAATCCTTCAAACTTTTTTACTTGATTTACTTTTTCCTTCCAGAAATAATTGAGTACGTGCTCTGGGCCAGGTACTGTCCTAGGTCCTGGAGATAATACAAGGGTGAAAGAAACAAGGTTTTATTCTCATGAATTTTATATTGTAGTGCTTTGGTTCTCAAAATGTTGTTCAGGAACTCTGGGAGTTCCCAAGACCCTGTGAGGAGTCTCTGAAAGGTCAAAGTTTTTTTCACAATAATGAGGCTGAGAGTATGGTGGAGTTTCCCAGAGGCTTCACGGTCTGTAGTATCACAAAAGATTATATGTAGAAGCAAATAATAAGAATACAGTTGTCTTTTAAGGCAGGCAGTAAAGAGATTTGCAAAACATAAATCATGGCCATGTTCTCATTTTTATGGAAAATAGCTATTTTTCATTAACATTTAGCATCTAATGGGTTTGTTATTTTAAATTAATGATTTTAAGTTAAAAATCTTAATAAATGTTTCATATTAGTTTCTAATAAGACGCGTACAAACAAAGCTCTTTGAGATCCTTTAGTTTTTTTAAAGTGTGAAGCAAGGGGTTCCAAACTTTTCCTTAAAGGGCCAGATAGCAAATTAGGCTTAGGAGTCCTAGGGTCTCTGTCTCAACTATTCAACTCTGCCCTGCAGCTTGAAAGTGGTCACAGCAATATATAAGTTAATGGGCATAGCTGTGTTTCATGACAACTATTTACAAAAATAGGCGGCTGACTTGCAGGCTGCAGTTTGCCAAACTCTTGTGTAAATGATTCCTGAAACCAGAAAGTTGGAGAACTGCTGTTCCAGTGAAAGGCTGCCTGTGTGGTGGTAGGATGGGAGGTGAAAACATACTAGTCAACAAGAGGATTTCAACTGGTGATCAGGAAAGGTCTCTCCTAAGGAGGTGACTTTTAACTCAATGTGAGTTCTTTAGGTTTTAACCTAGGTATCAGCCCCCCCCTCTTTATCTTATTTTAAGATAGTTTACTTAAAATTTTTCATATTTGTTTATTTTGAATCTTCTTATTAGATTAAATTTGGAAAAGAATGGTTTTTTAGGTTGAATTAGAAAAATGTCCAAAGCATATCTACATTAAATAAAAGGATCCAGGAAATTATAACATAAAGTCTAGATTAGTACTCAAAGATTGATCTAAATTATATGACATCCAGCAGGTTACTTCTGATATCACTGTTATCCTGTGAAGACAGTGAGGGTAGTTAAGAGCTTTTCCAAGACTAATAGTTTGCTTTGCCTAGGATACCCTTAACCCATCTAACTTCCCCATCCTTTCCAAGTTTTCCCAGTCATATGGCTCCACCTTCATCTCTTACCACTTCTGTGAGATGAAACATTTACTTTCTCTTTTGGAATCTGTTTTCTTACACTAGGGAAGGTGGACATAAGTGCCTAACTTGATGGGTCATTGAGAAGGTTAAATAAGAGTGAATATAAACCATTGCAGCACCAACCCAGTCCTTGGCTCCCAGAGGCTCTTCTTCTGGGGATCAGCAGCCATTTATCTGACATACTGGGTGCTTAGTAAATGTTTGTGATAGCTGTTTACTAGTGAGAATGGGGAAAAAGCTTAATTTCATTGATGTATAACACTTCTGTATATCTAAATATATGTCCTTCTGCTTGATTTCTACTGTTGCCATTTTAGCCGTGAAGGGAAGCAGCCATTCCTGCCATGAAAGAAAGCATTTTTCTTGTTTGTTGAAGTTTGAGGGTATCTGTATATTTAAAAAATGCTTTAGCATATCAAGATAAATAGTAATTTTAGCAAAACCAAAATTCATGACTTAGAACTTGGTGGATTCTTTTGGAATGTAGAACAAAACAAAATTGGCATTAAGAGGAAAAATATAAGTGGCATGGAGAGTCAGTATCAAAATTATGTGAAAAGAACTGAGTAGATGGAAAAGAATCAGAGCCATATGAAGATAAGTCCCCTAAGGTAAAGACTTTCTTTTTTTTTTAAATCACATATAGCTTCTTTGACCCCATCAAATAACTTTATTCCTACATAAACATTCCTTAATTTGCAAAGCCTCAGTGATTCATTAAGGGGAATTTACAGTGTTCAAGAAATTTAAATATAATATATCAACTCAAGAAAACCAAGTACAAACAATATTCCTATATAGAGTTCACATGTAGGTCCTAGATTACCAGCTTCTGTGCAAAAAATAAAAATAAAGAAAAACAGATATAAGTAGTATTAGAAACTAACTTTATGCTTGGGTTAAAACCTCCCTCCACTTAATTCTGTCCCACATTAGTGTTATGAAGTCATTGAAATATACTCTGCTGCTTTGTGAAAGGGGCCACTGAGCACAAAGATTTCTTTAATGTCCCTAAATCAAATTCCTTTCCTCTTGTGGCTTCTCGTGGAAAAAAATGTGGAGGCCTCCTTTCTGTTAGCCCTTGCAGTCTTAGGGGAACTCGGGCAACTGATGGGATGGGGGTTAGGGTTGGAGGTTTGCTTCTGCTGGATTGTAAGGAGGCTGATGGCAATGGATTTAATCTCTTGATAATGAATTCAAGACACTAAAAAATAATATTGCTAGGTGTTCTGGTGAAAAAGTCTTATTTCTAAAGATAAAGTTCTAAAAGCTACCTGTTGGGGAAAAAAGATTACTTACAAAGGAATAAGGATTAAAATGGCATTAGATTTTGCATCTACATCACTAAATGTTAGAAGACAGTGGTGCGAAGTTTACAGTTTTTAGGGAAAAAGGTTATGACTAGAATTCTAAACCTTATGTAAGCGCTTCAGATTGCTGTAACTGAGAGTTTATCACTTGTGCACTCTTTCTGAGAACTTTTGTGAGGTACTACAACTATACCAAAAAAATGAATCATAATTAGGGATTCAAGGAAAAAAAGATTTGGTATTTATCTTATGACATAATTGTGAGAATTGAAAACTGAACACTTGTCAAGTTTAAAGAACTGTTGACAGAGCTAAGAAGGTTTAGTACTGCCTCTTCTTGCCAGTAGGGAAGAGAAAGTAAAAGGCTTGCCTTGTTTTGGGGAATTCGTTGAACCTTTCATTTTTTATGTTAATAAAAAGTAGATTCACTGTATAATAAAAATAGAGGTAATTGCTAGGAAAATAGAATTTAGATATAGTTCTAGTACATTCTACAGTGTTGAAAATGTGGCTTAACCATTTTGCATTCCCACCAGCAGAGAGTTCTAGTGCTCCACAAAAAACACATGAGGATAGAAACTATTATCCCTGTGCTAAGCACATCATAGAGGCTGCTTTTTAAATTTTCATTACTTTAAAAAGATGCTGTAGGTTTACAGAAAAATCAGGCAGCAATTACAGGATTCACATATACACTACTCCCATCCCCCAGGTAGGGAAAACAGTTTTCCCTGTTATTAACATTTTGCATTATTGTGGAATCCTTGTTACATTCTAACAATATTATTATAATAATATTAACTATAGTCCATGGTTTACATTAGGTTTCAGTGTTTGTGTTTTACACCCACATTTAGGTGACTCCACTCCTATCTAGACTCCCATGCTCACCTGTTATACTGAGGGGATTGTCTATAGATGAGTGGTTTTCATACTGTGCTCTAAGGCACTGTGTAGGTCCTTGTGAGTTTGGCCAAAAAATGAAGTATCTTTTTGCCTGAGGACTCACTTGACTATCACCTTTACTTGTTTTATATAGTAGGGCTCTTTGTTAATTCTGTGCAGAAGAATTTTACTGCCTAAAATATTTGAAGTCTCCTGCTCTAGATCCTAAGATGTGTCTAGAATATTGTATTAGGCAGTAAAAATACCAATAATAATTTATTTCTATTCCTTATGATTTTTTCCCTTTTGATGTTTTCTGTGGCGTAATACTGAGTTGAGTTTGAGGTGATTGAAATACCCTATGGGGGAGATGTGATTAGAGTTCAAATTTGTTGTGGGAAAGTGGTAATCTACAATTCACTGTATAGGTTTCACTCCTCATTACTAGCTCTTGTGTTTAAAGGCTGCTCCAAACACGATGTAATGACAGGGTATACCTCTGAATGCAGTAGCTGATGCAATGCCAGTCTGAGGCCCAGGGCTTTACTGGGGCAAGGATAAAGCTTGTTTAAAAACAAAACAAGCTACTGTAACTTTAATGAGGTGGTTTAAGATGGCTTTCCCAGAGTTGCATAAGAATATAATCTCTATTTAGAGATCGAAGTGTACGAGTTTAACATGGTTTAAGTGTGCTTAGTATTCTCACTGCAAAGTCATTTTGTGGGGTTGGGATGGGCTTGATGTTTGCTAAAAAAATTGAATAAGCGTAGTTACATATTCTTACAAGGACTTTGTGGTTTAGGAATATGACCTTATTAGTTTTTCCTTTGTAAACAGGGGTGGAGGTGGGGGTTGTATTACAAAGCTGCATTCCTTATTTTCTCAGTCTTTTACATTTGTGTTCAAAAGTGCTTTTCAAAGCAGTGTGAAGCAGTCTTTTGCTTGGGAAACATACATGGTGCTTTTTTTTCCCCCCAGCAATTTGTTTTTTTTTTTAATTTATTGATTAATTTTAAAAATTTGACAAACTAAAACATTAACATATACATGGTGCTTTTTAAGTGAGGGCTTCTCTTCCCTAGATGGAGTTTTAGAATCTTTGTAAACTCCATTGGACCCTGAGTTCCACTAGAAACTAAGTGGGGAAAGCTGTCTGGCCCTCAGTTTTATCTGGATGGCCTGGCCAATACTGTATTTACTTATTTTAAGATGAAATCACTTTTAAGGCAATTTGATAAGAGCTTGGGGGGTAGTGATAAGGAGAAGAATCACTTCTACATTAAATGGACACGTTTTAGGAGTTCTTTCAGAAATGCTAAAATATGATGTGGTCGGGTGGAAATGGAGAAGTGACTTAGAACTGAGGAAATATGGTAGTTGCCGCCTGATGTTAGCAAATGACTTGGGGAGAACACTTTTACTCTGAAAGTTAGTATCAGGAGTGTAGTGCAGGGAAGTGCACTTCCATTTTCCACATACTCTAGGTAGCTCTTCAGTTGAAAGCATGGGAAATTGCCAATAGTCGACCATTTTGACCTACCAAAATGGCTTGGCTTGACGTAAACCGATAGAAACGTTTCACTGTGGATCCCGCGTGGGTGGGCTTTGTGTGCAGTTCCCCCAGCCTGCTGGGTAGAGGAGGCTGAAACGGCCCCTCCCCAGCAGGGAGGCTCCACTCCTGTATGTCCTTCCCAGTGGTGCCCTTCCTGTGCAAGGGGAGCATCTCCCTGGGTGCTGCGAGCTCTGGCCAGGGATTGGAGCTGAGCAGGAGTCTGCAGCACCTGCTCAGTCCTTAGCTCCCAGAGGGCTCTTCTTGGAATCAGCAGCTGGACCCTGTATACCTCCCGACTAGCTCAGAAAGTAGTCTCTCCTCTGCATCATCTCTTGACGAGACCCTGGCTTCATGAATCTGGGGAATACCAAACTTCTGAGATAGATGAAGGTTTAGCACACAGCAAGGACAGCTCAGCAATGGCTCCCATTTTTAGAGAAACCAGCCAATTTGAGCTAGCACGGAGGTGTGGTTGACCCCTCTTGGGACTGGAAAGGCTTCATTTCTCTGCCTGTGTAGCTGGTGTGCTCTGAGAGGAACGAAAGGAGTGTATATGGAGCAGGGCCTTATCTTCGTCTCTTGAGAACCTTATCTGTGACCCGAATATCAGTCTTCTGTGGTTAGGAACAGAAAGTGTCCAGAAGGGGCCTTTGCAGTAGTCTACGTTGCTTGGGGAAATGCAGTGAGCTGCCTGATTTCTCATGACGGGGAATCCTGTCGTATCTTTTCGGTACTTCTGGAGGGAAGTCTTGCTTACCTGTTTACCAGCAGCTAGGACCAGGAAGAGAAAAGGTACTGACATTAGGAGACGGGGTTGTTTAAACTGTGACATTTTAAAGTTGTTTTAAGTCAATGGGATCTGAATGGTTTGGGGAATGGCCACTATGGCTTCTGCCGGGTTGTCTAAAGACATTTGGGTCTTTGATTCCTGCTGCAAGGCTGCTGAGTGATTGAGATTAGTTTTCTATTTCACCTTTGGAACCTTTTTTTTTTTAAAGCAACTGCTAGTCTGTAATAACTGTATACACAAGAAATACTGGCCATGTTTCATTTTTTTGCACTTTGAATAGGAATTAAAATTGTGCTTTCTATATTTGGAAAAATAATTAAGATATATTGTACCATGAGCCTGGGCTACTGATAAATGTATAGCTGTTTTATTAGGTCAGGATATTAACCAACAAATACAAACTAGATTTTCTTTCCTTGGATGTGATAAGCAGAATTGATTTAGTAATTTGAAAGGCATTGGTGGCTTGGATTCTCTTTATGCCCAGGAATCACTTTTCAGTATTATGTTGATGTGGCTCAATTAAATGAGCCACATAAAATGGACCATGAAATAGCATATAGCATATAGATAAAGGACTTTTAGGGTATTTTGGCAATGCCTTTGTTTTACAAGTGACATAAAATGGATCATAAGAGGCACAGAATCTCAGAGGAAAACTGGATTACATTAAAATGCCTATAGTCAGGGGATAGAACATCTGGGTTACACAGGGGTTCGGATGACAAGTTGATTTGTGTTCTTCACTTCGTGCATCACATGATAGAATTCTGCTATACTTTTGTTTCACTTTGAAATTTAGAATATGTCCTTAGTGACAGTGGAATTCATCTGTTTTTTGCACCCTTAACCTCCACTTATGGTGTCTGTTGGTAACCATTTGAGTAAGCTAGAAAGAACCCAGATGGCATTTACGTGGTCATAGGTAACTGCGTTATTTCTTAAAAGTTTATAAAGTTTTGCAACATAGTAACAGTTATAATTGAGATGAAACGTTAATTTGAGCTTTTAATTTTATAGAAATATGGCTTAGCACCATTATTGGGAGTGTACTCTGAAGACAGCAGACTGATCATTGCCATCCCCAAGACAGATTGTGGCCTGTCATCTCCCAGCAAAAGTGGATTCCTGAGAAAAGTTACTTGTTTTGTAGTGGATTCCTGAGAAAAGTTACTTGTTTTTAGTGGATTCCTGAGAAAAGTTACTTGTTTTTAGTGGATTCCTGAGAAAAGTTACTTGTTTTGTTTATCTTTGATTTCAACCTGACTAGTGGGTCATGTTGTTGATCTTTTCTTCTTGATGACAGTAGCTCTAAATAGTATTTATTCCTTGACGAATAGATGAATGGTATCAGCTACAGGAGTAGTATTGATACTGTGAAGCCCACCACAGGGGAATTCTAGGGTACAAGGAATTCTGTACCTATCTAGCCTCACCCCAGTGGTGTGAGTGTGGGTGTGTGTCTCCAAGGTGTTTATTTTTATTGTTTTTCTTAATTACTTTCTTTTTTCTGACTCTCATTCCCCTTTGTACATTATTCCTGCTTTCTGTTGTGGAATGGAAATAGAATAGAATGATTCTCTAAGTATCAAACTATAGACTTTCATTTGAGGATGGTCATCCATTTTTTTTTCCTCATGTCTCCTCACTTTTGAGGGGCCACTGATCCAGTAGGGAACAAGATTATAGTCAACACTAACATTTAGGGGAAGACTTCCTAGGGGAAGATGAATGACAAGATGGCAGGCCCTTCTCTGGGATCACCCTCCCCTAATCCCCCAAATATTACCTCAAGAGCAGATACATACTGTTCACCCTTAGAAAGAGAAAGTCAGTACTCTGGTGATCTTTTGGTGTTGGAGTTGTTGGAACTCACCTGTAACTCAAGCTATCAACAGCTGACTCAGAAAGAAATAGATTGAATGGGGGAATTGAATTTGGAGAGGGAGGAGAGAGCTACTCACTCATACAGTGTTTCTTAGTTTATGGTTCAGTTACTATTTCAGCATTTCTTATTCCATGTGGTTTTGGAATTCGCAACAAAGAAGTTTTCACTTTTTTTTTGTTTGTTTAAAAGGGAATTCATTCTTTTTTTTTTTTTTTTTTTTTTTTTTTTTTTTAACATGGACAGGCACTGAGAATCAAACCCGGGTCTCTGGCAAGGAATTCATTCTTAATTCATTTAGAAAACATGTTTTCCAGTTTATAATTCCTAGTAGTTAAAATTCATATTCATTGTAAATTGTGATTTTTCAACCCTATTTTCCATGTTCTTTTGCTTAGAGTAGTTTGCATGAAGTTTAAAAATATTTCTGGTATGTAAACATTATTTATAAAATAAGTTATAGTTGTAATTATTTTTCTTCTACCTTATTTTATTTATGTGACTTCTCTCATTTATTTCAGAAATGAGCCGTCAGACTGCTACAGCATTACCTACTGGTACTTCAAAGTGTACGCCATCCCAGAGGGTGCCTGCCCTGACTGGCACAACTGCATCCAACAATGACTTGGCGAGTCTTTTTGAGTGCCCGGTCTGCTTTGACTATGTGTTACCACCTATTCTTCAATGTCAGAGTGGCCATCTTGTTTGTAGCAACTGTCGCCCAAAGCTCACATGTTGTCCAACTTGCCGTGGCCCGTTGGGATCCATTCGCAACCTGGCTATGGAGAAAGTGGCCAATTCAGTACTTTTCCCTTGTAAATATGCCTCTTCAGGGTGTGAAATAACTCTACCACACACAGAAAAAGCAGACCACGAAGAGCTCTGTGAGTTTAGGCCTTATTCCTGTCCATGCCCTGGTGCTTCCTGTAAATGGCAAGGCTCTTTGGATGCTGTAATGCCCCATCTGATGCATCAGCACAAGTCCATTACAACCCTACAGGGAGAGGATATAGTTTTCCTTGCTACAGACATTAATCTTCCTGGTGCTGTTGACTGGGTGATGATGCAGTCCTGTTTTGGCTTTCACTTCATGTTAGTATTGGAGAAACAGGAAAAATATGATGGTCACCAGCAGTTCTTCGCAATTGTACAGCTGATAGGAACACGCAAGCAAGCTGAAAATTTTGCTTATCGACTTGAGCTAAATGGTCATAGGCGGCGATTGACTTGGGAAGCGACTCCTCGATCTATTCATGAGGGAATTGCAACAGCCATTATGAATAGTGACTGCCTAGTCTTTGACACCAGCATTGCACAGCTTTTTGCAGAAAATGGCAATTTAGGCATCAATGTAACTATTTCCATGTGTTGAAATGGCAATCAAACATTTTCTGGCCAGTGTTCAAAACTATTGCATTCAATTTTACAGAAAATAAGGCATCCATCTTCCTGCCAATCTGAAACTGTTTTGGTAGGAGAAAGTGAGACACATGAAGGTAAATAAAAGGAAAGGCTGTTAAATACAGGAAACAGTTGCATGTAGTAACACTAATATATTTAAAAATAAGTCAACAGTAAACCACTGAAAAAAAAAATATATATATATATACCCAAGATGGGCATCTTTTGTATTAAGAAAGTTGATTCTACAGGAAGCATTGTAAAATAATTCTGAATTTGTGTTTGGTGTAGATCGATTGTACTGTTGAGGATATTGTTTGTTTTTTTTCCTTTGGTTTTGTTTTGTTTTGGCGTGTGCGTGTGTGTCCCCCCCCTTTAAACTGACAAGCCATGTTGAGTGGTCTATGACCACTGCTTTTCCCCTTTGTGAGTCACTACATAGTGCTGCTGTGTGTATATTTTTTTGTGTATTTGCTAATTTTTATTAATTCTAGTTTTTTCATTAAATAAATTTGACGTTCTTTTCTGTAATTCAGGTTTTTTCTCACTTTTTTTGTACCTTTTAAAGTTAGTGTCTTTTTGATATGCATAATTGTTTATGGTAAAGTTTATATATATGTGTTGGATAAATATTTTCTTTTCTCTCATTAATCAGTTCATTAAAAATATTTTAAATAATGCTATTTTGAGAAGATAGGAATTCCTGAGAGGAAGGGTAACATCTGAAGAATTATCAAAAATTATTTAAAGCAGCTATGACGTGGTCTTGGTTTTTTTTTTTATTTGAGTCATAACCTTCAAAATTGTTCTTTGAAAGGGTTAGGGAATACATTCTAATTTTCAAAAAAATATTGGAAAAAAAATCAGGCTTTTTTTTCCTTTTTCAAATATCTTGGGCAGATCACATGTGTTTAAAATTGTATTTATTGGTTTTGCAAAAGAAGGCATCTCTTACACAGTATTTGTATGAAAAGCAAATCATTTGTTTAAAAAAAGGCAGTTTGCAGAAAAAAAGATGTTTTTGGTCTTTTATAATTCTCATTAAAAGGATATCTGGCAAATTAAAAACTCTTAACGTGTCTCCTTTAGCTCTAAGTTTCATTGAAGTCCAGTTATTTTCCTGTTTTATTCTAAAAGTCAGCAAAAATGAGTTTATAGCTACTGTTTGAATTATACAGAATCTTCTTTTTTTCCTTTTGCTGCCCACATTTTGATTCTCACTAGCAACCCTGCCAGGAGAATGACTAGTTAAAATGCTGATAACTATATTCCCGTTGTTGGGGAGCGGGGGTGGGAGAGGAAAGAAAACAGCAAAAAAGAATGTTTACGATTTTGCAGCCTGGTGGTTAAGATCCCAGACTCTGCAACCAAACTTCCAAGCGCATAGGTACAAATCCTGGTTCTTTCCTACCTATCAGAGTTGTATGAACTTGGACCTCAGTTTTCTAATGTGTAAAATGGGGTTAAATAGTAGCTATCTCACAAAGAGTTAAATGTGGTACAAGTAACATAGAACAGCGCTTTATAATAAGCACTCAACAAATGTTTGCTACTATTACTACATCTTACCTGCACCACACAGTTAACTGTTGCTAAACACCCTGAGGCACGTGGCGTGATTCTGAAATTGCCTTCTGAATGGCCAAGGATCATATTATTTTTGTATGGTTTTTGTGGGTACTTGAAGCCTAGAGTCAGTTAAACTTAATTTGGATTTCCTCCTTATTCACCACCTATTCTCGGTAACAAAGTTTACTTATGTTAACTGTTTTAAGGAAAGGAGGTCATTGCATAGTCTCTTTTTAAATAAACATTCCTTTTAATTGGTTATAACATGCTTGTAGCCATTTTTTGTGGTGAAAAGAAAAATTCAACCACAAATTTATATTCAATCCAATTCTGTTAGCATATATGTTTAGAAAGCAGCTTTTATTCCTCATTTATTTAGGTGTATTTGCAGAGATAGTTTTGTGGTTTTAATGTACTAACAATGTTTTTGTTTTTATTGTATAGTGTTTATTATAAAAGTAACATGTGTTCATTGTAAAGATCTGGGAAATTATCACACACAGATCTATCCAGGCATGACTGCTTAACATTTTTATTTTTCCAGTTCTTAGGTGTGTGAACATATTTACATCCATTTATTTTGAAAACCAAATGGGATTATATGATTATGCAGCATCTCCCCTCCCCTCCTTTTTCTGATCTCCACACATAAGATCATTTGAGCATTTCACTATTTTAATAATCTTGGAAAAACATCTTTTAAAATCTTGGTGAGGGTTCATAATTTTAGTCATTTTCATGTTTAATATTTACTTTGTTTACAGTTATTTTGGTTGCTTATAAATAATGTGTGAAAGTTCTGTATTTTCTGATGTTCTTGGGATTATTTCCTTTTCTGGGAAGCAGATAAAAAACTTGAAACCTTTTTAAAGGTCTTATGCTTTTATAGTGCTTTCTGGAAAGGTTCCAGCCTATACTTAAGAGCAGCAATGTGAAGGACTTTCCATTTCAACCTCCCATTTTGCTAATTATAGTAGAAGGGGTAGTAAGTTTTCTGTATGTTTTAAGACTTCAGTGTTAACTATTTTTGTTGTTAATATTTATAGGGATGACATAGCCATACTCCTTGGTTCATGTTGAGATTCATGATTTATCTTGTTCTTTTAAATTGCCTTTGTTACAGTGGATACATTCCTGTTTATACCTCTGCTCTTCTTTTGGTGTCTTTGGGGATTGTATAGGGATAGAAAGCTTTTGAACTTTGCCCTTTTGCTTTTTTTTTTTTGCATGGGCAGGCACTGGGAATTGAACCAGGGTCTCCAGTATGGCAGGTGAGAACTCTGCCTGCTGAGTCATCGTGGCCTGCCCTGCCCATTTGTTTTTAAACCCTTAAACTGAATTGAATTTGGCCAGTTTAATACAGTAATGATAGTTTGGAAAGTTTTTTCCTTTGAGTGATTTTTATTATAGTATGTGTGACTTTTTTTAAGGCCCATATTTCTGTAAACTTGCAACTTATGCGAACGGCTGTAGATAGCTTAGTAGTACACTAAAAATAATGCTATGCTTCCCCCTCCCCTCAAATGAGTTCAAGAGCACCTTATATTCAAAAACATCTGCAATGATTCTAGTAATGGTAGAATTTTATTTAGTTTCCTGTGTGGAAGAGTTGGTTACAGTAATCCAAATTTTAAAAGGTGTACTGTGTACCAAATGAAACATTCCTGGGGGTCAGTCTTACTGCTGCATTAATACTGGACAAAAGAGGAAGATGAAAACATAATAGGGTGACTAGAGTAGACAGTTTACCAACTAGCACTGTAGTCATTTTATATAGGTTATACAAGAAATGTATAGTAGATAACAGCAGCGATGGCATGTACCCACTGCTTGGATCTTTGACATCCCTCCCTGCCTACCTTGTGTGCCTGTTCTAAGTGCACAAAGGGCTATTTGGTGGTTTACATGGTCTTAAGCTACACTAAATTCTCATTTATCTAAAAATTGCATCACTCTCCCTAAATTCAGTGTAATGTATATATCAGGCATACAAAAATCTGAAGTGTGGGCTGTAGATTATAGCTACCTGAATTCTGACCCTTTTTCTATTAACTTGTATTTAACCTTTCTGCCTGGCCTTCCTCTGGGAAAGGGGCTAATGATATCTGCTTCCAAGGGGGATGAAGGTGAAGTGTGATAAGGAGTACTGGGTCCAGTACTGTATCCCCACTGCCTTGTGGGACCATCTGTAGGTACCTTTGGTAAACAAATTTTCCAGATGTAATTTTCTCAGGCTGTTCTAAATTCCGAAAAGCATCAAAGGTTGACAGATATTAGCATCAACTTCAGTTCTCCACAATGGTATGAAAGAATACTTGGTTTATAAAGCCACATTTTAACAGGTTTGGACTGTCATAAGATTAGGACTAAGTCCACAAATATTAGGACACTGAATATTTTAATTTTAATATTAAATATATGAAACACTGAGGAACAATTCTTTAGCTCATTGATAAGTACATATAAATCATATCTAATGTTCCAAATAAGTGAATTATGACAAAGCTTTCCCTAGTATTTTTTAAAATTCATTTTTGTTACAGTTGTTCACTTATTGGTTAGGCCTCTGTCTAGTCAGACTCTAATATTTTCTTCCTGTTTTGGTATTTTTTTTCTTTTTAGTAAGTGCAATTTTCATTACAGGATCCACTTAAAAAAAACATTAGTATTGCTTCATAAATCATCAAATAGATAATGACTATTCTTTTGTATTCTGTTTTTTAAGCTGTTGGTTAAAATTTTCATTGGAATGGGAACAGAAGTACAACGTCTCATTTTGACTAAAATAATGTGAGCTTGAATACATTTTGTACTTTTTACAAACACAAAACTTGATGTTTACACCAAATAATTTCAATTAAAATAAATTTTGGATTTGGAAAGGGAATTGACAAAAGTAACATTCTTTATGGCTTAGTGTCAAGTGCCATTTCAGTAGTTTATAAAATAAAATAATGCCAACCCACGTGAAACTCGCAGTTGATCACCTGACTACACAGGCTGATTAATTTACACTTATGTCCACCAGCCCTGAAGGTGAGGCTTAAATGGAGACAAGGGCTTGACACAGGGAGCCCAGGGTGGGAGATGTTGGGAATCACTGCACCCAGAAGGTCAGAGTCAAGAATCCTTTGCATGTCAAGCAGCTATGACTTAGTTGGAAAGGGCACTGGAAATGAAACCCGCCTGCATCTCCCTCATATGCAATGTACAGAATGTAAATCTTGATGTGAAGGGAATAAAAAGGAAGTCTACATATTTCAGTTAGTGTGGCCATTTTTAAAATGTTTTCTTCTTAATTAAAAATTTTAGGTAATGTTTAATATCTTTTAAAACCTACTCATAAAATCAGGAAGCCTTACTATAGTCAGATTTATGAACTGATGTTCTATATTTTAGGATCACTTGAACAGATGATGTTTTCCACTGTTTGCAAATAGGTGGTCAAGAGTAATGAAAGGTCTCTGTTTCTGATAGGTGGTTTGTGGTTATGGTTCCAGGGACCAGTGAGGGGACCAAGCCAAGGAAAAATTTTACTTGTATGCCTCAAGTAGATAATCTAGGATTTCTTGATACCATAACACTTACACCTTTATTTAGTTTTAATATGTGAAGTTTCAAAAGCCTGTGCATAAGGACCATGTGGATGCTGGTTAAATACACAGATCCCAAGGCGTTACCTGTAAACCCAGTGAACTAGAATTTCTTGAGTTAAACAGCATATTCAATAAAAAACCTGTTAATTGTGATATATAGTCTTTTTTAAAGGATAAAGTCTGTAGTTTAAGATTTTGAAATGCAACAAAAAACTTTCAATCACTCATCTAGCTGGAAAAAAAAAGTCACTAGAATTAGTAAACACTTGGTTTTTAAATTGGAGTGAACAATGTTCATTAAAAAGTAAAGATAAAATAATTAAAATGCCCATTTCTTTAGTTTCTCTGGATACTGTTTAATTATCCACTCTATCAAGATTCTAGAAAGAGAAGGATTAAACCAGGTTTTATAGCTCCAAAGATACCCTAATTTCTTTTTATTGCCCCAAATTGTCAATTATGAGATGATTCTGACACCATATCAAACCTAAAAATCTAACTTTGGATAACACTCTTAAAAAAATGCTAGAGAAATGAAAATAATACTGTTTAAATTTCATACACTGCAGAAAGAATGCATCCAGTTTCTCAGAAGACTCCTTAAAAAAAAACAACTCAAAAAGCTTATAGTAAGAGGGCACAGAAGCTGCTCTAATGCTGCTTACAGATAAATATGAAGGTGTATGTTCAGGACTCAGGTTGAAGAATACAGATAATATAAAAATGTTTAAAAAGTGTTTTTTGTTGCCATTTTTTTGGGTCGGACAAAGTGCTTATGTAACAGCAGAGCATTTTGGGGGTGGGTTCCCTCTGGTTGTGTGGAACAAATTAACAGTTATAGCTTCTTTTCCTCTCCTGTAAGATGACTGAATAGAAATGATAAAATTTATAATAGTGTCAGGATAGTAATGAGATGTTCTCAAATGTCCTGATGCTCTTTCTTTTCTAGTGTGCCTTAATTATTAGCTCTAGGTTGGGACTTGTCCTCCAAGAACACATTCAGAGAAATGAACATAGGCTTGAGCACATATTTTGTGCTTAGGTAATTTGAAGACCCCATTCTTATCCAAGCAATTCCAAAATATCTGTATCTGCTATTATGTTTTGTAGTAGGAGTTTTTTTTTTTTTTTTTTTTTTCATGTGGGCAGGCACCAGGAATCAAACCCAGATCTTGGGCATAGCAGGCAAGAATTCTGCCACTGAGCCACTCTTGCACCTCCCCGTTATAGTAGGATTTTGAAGCTCATGACTGGCTAGAATAATTGGAAATTGCTTTTTATAAATGCTATTCTACACTGCGTTATAACAATCCTCACAAGAATCCTGAGTTTATTGTCTTTTACAGATGAGGGAAACTAAGATAACAAAGAGTTATCTTAACTCAGGTGAGCTTGACTTCACAGTTAACCAGACTCTGAACAGAGGCACAGGAGGAGCTGGAAACTAGCATAGGCAAAGCAGCAGAGGGAGGTGGCAGGAGTCAGGATTCCAAGCTTGGGGCCCATGTCTTCTTCTGGGGCTGGACTTTCTAAGGTTACAGACATCTAGGACCAGTGAATTTCTGTGATGTGTGCTAAAACATGATACTCTGTCCAAGGTAAATTATCCTGTTCTGTTACTTCCTTCAGCATAACAAGGACGTACACTGGAATGTGTATACCTCATCAATCAGGGTTAGGTTAACTTGAATACTCTTTTCCACAAAGATTAATTGCTGGCTTTACTTTCATCTTTGCCCAGACTGTTTTCAGGATCCAATAAAGTCTTAGGTTAGTCTCCCAAGGTAATGGTCTATACTAATATTTCTTGAAATTTTCTGTGCATCAGAATCACCTGGGGAGTTTGGTGCCAGAGCTCTGCAGTGAGGCCCAGAATTTGCAGGTCTTAACCAGTTTAGGCCATCAGATGCTTCTCTGGGAACCACATTGAGAACTACTGCTTTACACCTTTGTAGGGACAGTAATAATTCTATTAAACAGGAAACATTTAAACTTTTATCAATTTATTAAGTGAGTATATTTCTATAATCAACACTTATCCACCACCTAAGTAAGGTTCATTACTGTTGTAATTACATTCACAAATTTGAGACATTTTGCTTATCCCTACTAGTATGAATAAAATCAACCTTGTTAGTACCTTTTGGCACTTTATAACTTAAAATTCTGAAAAGTTGAGATCTAGGCTTACAGTTTGCTATTTAAGAGACCAGGTATGGTCTTGACAGTAAAGCCACCATCAAAAGCTGCATTAAGAACTTCATCCAAGCAGCTTGCTGTGACAAAACTTAAATCTTGTCGCACATTGCCTGGGATTTCTTCAAGGTCTTTTTCATTCCTCTGAGGAATAATGATTCGTTTCAGTCCTGCTCTGTGTGCTGCCAGCACTTTGTCTTTAATTCCACCCACCTATAAGGAGAGAAGAAAGTTATGAAGGTTTGTGATCATCATCCTCTGTTTGTGAAAGAAACCCTGACCCACCTTTTCAGTAAATTATACCACCACTCCTGTTTTTTAGAATTCGTACCATCTTCCATTTTGTTACAGTATGGGCAAGGAGAGACACTGAAAAGGTTAATAAATAGTAACCTAAATTTTTTACATTTCAACTATTGTTATATTAAATCCCTTTAGATGGGGGAAAAGTCTAAATTTTTGATAGGTATAAGCACCTTTATTCCTTTTAAATTGTCAAGGTTTACACACTCTATTCCACAATAACAATTATCTTGGCCTGTAAAAAGGATTACATTATTTTGACTAAGTACTTCAGAGCTTAGTTATGTGCTAGGATTATTTCCTTTTCTATAGGCTTAAAGCCATGACCTTTGTGTAACTTGATGGAGAAAAGTGTCAAGGTCATGCAACTTTAAAACACATGATCAACTGTTTAATCATAGATTTTGGTTTGCATTTTTTGGAAGGCATTTTTTCTGTAGATTTTTATACTTAAAGCTTAATGACTTTTTTCTTTAAAGATAGAGAAAACATACCCAAACTCTTGGTGATTTCACAAATTCTCCCTTCGAAAGGTGAAATCTGTTTCTTTAGACTTAAAGAAACAGAATTTGGTAGAAGTGATGGTCTGTGACTTTCATAAGTCATAAAAAAAAGGAGTCTTTGCTTGGATCTTTCTTTCAGATCACCAGTGTTTGGGAAGCTAGCTGCCATATTTGAGGTCACTTAAGCAGCCTATGGACAGTGAGGTGAGGAACTAGTGCCTCCTGCCAACAACCAGCACCAACTTGCCAGTTATGTGAGTTAGTCACTCTGGAAGTAGATCATTCAGCTCTATTCAACCTTCGAATAACTGCAGTCTGGCCAGATCGTGCCTGTAAGATGACAGACCCAGAGCCAGAACTGCCCAGCTAAGCCTCACCTGAATTCCTGACCCACAGACACAGATGATAATGTTTATCATTTGGGGATGATCTGTTAGGCTGCACTAGATAATGAACAGAGCTTTCAAGCATACCACCTAGCACATGTAATCCCTGGATTTCTGCTGGGGACATTGTCTCTACCTCCAATGTGATGTTTCCTCAACAGAATACATCTTTCAGAAATTTGTTGAATTGCCAGCTGATGATCCCACTAATTTCTGACAGTGTTAGGATATATTCCCTTTTATTCCTTGCTTAGTCTACCATCTTGAACCAGGAAATTAAAGTAAGCATTTATGTCAATAAAGAACTTGCTCATTTCCTTTTAGTAGCACAACTAGTAGTAACCACAATTGTCATTTGAAATGCAATAGTTCCTAGGTTAAGGTGAAGAAAAAAGATCAGCCATTCCTTTGGAGTATATATCTACAAAGAATAGGGTTTAGTATATGACTTTCTTCTGACTTTATAGTTGAGCTAAGCATTTTCATGATCTTAACTGGCAATTAATGATCTATTATCACACTATGTCATAAGATAAGGACTTTCTGAGGATAAAGAACATCCCTTATTCTCATTTTGCCATGAATCTGCCAAAATTTTGTTGAATGGTTTTACTAATCAGTGACTTTTACTTTTTTTTTTTGCATGGGCAGGCACCAGGATTCGAACCCAGGACTCCGGCATGGCAGGCAAGAACTCTGCCTGCTGAGCCACCATGGCCCACCCAATCAGTGACTTTTAAAACCCTAAATACTCTCAAAGTTCTGTACATTTTATCACAATAATTTAGGATATGAACCACAGCCCAAAGGCCCCACATGCATGGAACTTTTTCAAAATTCAGCAGTTAGATATGGTCATTCTATTACAGTCTCTATATTAGTTTTTCTATAAATTATCAACTACAATAATCTAAGTTTTCTACAGAAAGAAAGGGGTCTCAAAGAAATTAAAAAGGAAGAATTGGGTTTAATGTTTAAAACAGCTACTATTCAATTTTATACATATGCTATACACATTGTTAACTAGATAAAGGTCTAAAATCATCTGAACAGTTGATAATTCTGATGAAAACTAATATTGTTTTCCCTTAGTAAGTCCTAAAATATGGGAAAAGTCAGTTTTTCTTTCATTTGATTGAAATTTTAAAATATGAATTACAAGTATAAAAATTCAACAACATGTGTTTAAAACCAAGGTATTCACACAGAAAGAAGGCAAATTACTATTTAAATTTAAAATTTCAAAATACATGTAGATGAGTTTCTTCATACTTACTGGAAGAACAAGACCTCTCAGTGTAATTTCTCCAGTCATGGCTACATCTGAACGCACCAGCCGCCCACTAAAAAGTGAGGCAAGACAGGTTACTATGGTAACTCCAGCAGATGGTCCATCTTTTGTGACAGCTCCAGCTGGGAAGTGCAGATGGATGTCTGTGTTGTCAAGAAGATCAAAACTTCCAAAAGCTTTAAAAAGAAAAAGGAAAAGAAGATTTTAAAGTAGAAAAATTAAACCTGTTTTCTTTTCTCCTAAAAAGAAAATCAAAGATAAGAATGAATATTTTGGGTAAATGAATCCTTCAAATTATAACAATGGATGGTACAATTGGAGTAGGGGTCTGGAAGAATAACTATTTCATTCTATTCCAAGTAGGATTAAAAACAAATCAAAGCAACATAGCCATGCCCCCTGAGTGCTTAGGCCTTTCCAGGGGAAAGCCCAGCATCTCTTCCCATTACCCTAGCAACGGTCTCAAAAGCAGATAGCCAGCCACCTAGCGATTTGTCGAACTACAGCGGGTTGACCCAGAAGGAGATAAGCAAAGGAGAAATGAATTAACTATTTGAAAAACAACAGCAGCAGAAACAAAAAAACAACTTTTCCTCTTGGTTAAAGAGGGACATCAGACAAATTGGACTACAGTAAATTGAAAAATAATATTCTCTGGAGGCATTTGGGATTTTCCTCCTCTTGGAGGACAGTGGAGAGAATATGAAGAGCTGCCACAAAGAAAAGTGTGATTGATTTTTTAAAACAACTTTACTGAGCTGTTTCATGGCATAATCACAAAAGAGCTAACCAGCCATGAAGAATGGAAGCACTGTAATGAAACATTGTAGAAGATCAAAAAGGCTATGTTTTTATAAAGTTCAGTGGTCTCCATTTAAAATCCATGGAAAATCTGCAATCATTATTTTTCTTAAGGTATGCATATTCTCAAACAATTTTATTACAGATATTTGTCTGTGTCAACACTGCTTAAAATTTAGTCAAACTAGATCTCCATGGAAATCAAATAGATTCTATCAGACACTAAATTCTGGAGTGGATTGAAGAACCTAAAACCCTTCTATCTTCATGATAAAGGGTTTGTGAAGTTAAAGAACGTATGTGTATTATCTGCTTGTCCTAACCTCATTGCCCTCACTATGTTTGATTATCCAGTAACCCTTAAAAAAAGACAGAGGCATGTTCTTGTTAACAGTTTATGGTCTCTCAAAGCTCTGGATCATCACGTGATTTCTGATGAAGAAATAATTTAGAACTGGCGTCTTCCATCGACTTATCTTTAGTATCTGCTCTGCTCTGAGAAAGGTAATTGGCTTTATCAGGGTTTCTTTTTAAACAAATTTATGGAAGTAAAGGTTTAGCTTCTACATTTTACACCTAAATTGTGTAAATTCTGTAATTTTTTCATTATTTATATAAAATATCATAAACCAGTGAACATATTCACAATGGCCTTATAAAACACTTAAAATGCTTCTATGCCTACTGTATATAAACAGTTGGGCCTAAATGTATCAAATTGTAGAGAAACAATATTTTTAATAAAAACTAAAATGAGATCCATAAAAAATAACAACAATAACAAAACAAAACCCAAAGCACTTTGCCTTGGTTCTAATTCAGGCATTAGGCAAACAATCCCAAAATGGGAACCAGAATTTCCACAGGGGTTCAAAATTAAAGGTCTGCATTTTATTGAATGGTGTAACTAATAATTTACAGCGCATCTTAGTCTTTACTGCAGAATTGTGAGATGCCTCCTAATCATGAACTAAGGCTCTTCTTCATACACAGCTGTATCTCAGCTATGTCTAAGTCACTTACCATTAGTCAGCTGGTATTTCTTTGCATTACTGCGGAGCCAGCTAATAGCAAGATGGGCAGACTCTTTCATGACATCCCCTAGCTGGCCAGTCAGAGTTAACTGACCTTCACCATCCATTCGACTTGCCTCCACAAACATGATTTCCCCACCTAAAGGAGTCCACACCAAGCCTATGGCAACCCCTGGCTGACTCAAACGCTGAGATACCTTTAAAGAAAGAAAAAAATGATCAGAATTGGGTCAACAAGTGCCAAATTATCTTCAGGCTGACCCTACCGTGCAAGAGCTCTTTCCATGAAGCTATACCTCAAAGAACTTATTACGTAACACGATTCTGAGTCACTTTTACTAGCTTGCTTTCTGCCAGAAGAAAAACCTAAAGGTCTTTTTTTGGCATTTTTCAGAAGCAATTTTACCTTAGAATGTGTATGAATAACTTTGATTTTTGAAGAGCCAGATCTACCTACAAATAACATAATTTTTAAGACACAAACCCAATTGTTTTATCTATTTAAATATTTATTAGACTGCATATGCACACATACTCTAGAACTTTAATTTCATTTTAGGTAATCAGGAATTTGTTTCAGAAAGTAGAAATCCTTTTACTAACATACATTTTAGAAATTTTTAGCTCCAGAGACCAAATGTGAAGGTATGTATTACAAACCCCTAGACTTTACTTCTCTGACCATTATCATCTCTGTTATTGATGCAGGGATATTTTAAAATACCACTAAATGATGTCCTAGATTTCTTCCTATGTGGCAGGAGGCCCACATGCTGCCTCCTGGCATTTTAAACTGAACATATCACTTACCTGAGATTATAAGCCCATGTGATAAGCAATCTTAGTTAACACATTCAAGTTATGGAAACACATAAAAGGCAGATGAAAAACAGTAATATGTGAACTTTAATGGCATGCTTTGAGCCTCCAAACTTCCTTTGCAATAGAAGCTGTCTATGCCAGGGGAACTGAGCACAATCTGTCAAACAAGTACTAATTCAAATAAGAGAGTTTTCTACCAGAGGTAATTTTCTCATTATGGAAGAGCAATCTGTAGCCTGAGATTCTGGTTAAAGAGCTATATCAAAAGGCCAGGTTACTTAGTCCTTTTCCAAGGAACTTAGCTTATTATTGACAATTCTAGATGATTTTAAAACTTACTTCAAAAATCATGTGTGGCATCAATTGAAGTTATTGGACACTTATTTTCAATAGGAGACATAGAAGCCTATTTTTAATGTTGATTTTATTTTTTAAAAAATTAATTCTAATTTATTAAATTTGATAGGTTAGAGACTTGGAAGGCCAAATTCCAGCATTAGTTAAATACTGAGACTATGGACCACAGATCACACTTCCCTTTACTTTGGCACCTACCCTATAGCTATATTTACCTGAGGAGAAATACAGAAAAGATCAATAAAATTTGAGAAAAACTTAGAGGCAACTATTTATAAAAATGTTCACAAGGCTTGTGTCTTCTAATATGAAATCAATTCTCTATACCTGAACAACAGTAGTTAAGGTGGGAATTTCTTAGGGGTTCCTATTTTACTACAGAGCTCCTTTCTAGTGCAAGGTGAACTACTACTAAAGAATTACCCTCAGTATATTGGATCTTGTGTAATTTAACAGAAAAGGCAAAATTATATAAAAAAAATCCTGTTCTTACAGCTCAATACTCAATCCTTAATTCTGATGTCAGAATAATACCAAAAATACCCCCCAAAAAGCAGTAGTAAGATTCTAGTTAATTAGATGCTGCTTAAAGAAACAAAGCCAATTTGACAAAATCCAGTACCCTTCTTTGGTAAAAACACTTAGAAAACAAGGAATAGAGAGGAACTTCCTCAATACGATAAAAGGGATCTATGAGAAACCCACAGCGAACATTATACTCAACTGAATGGTGAAAGACTGACACATTCCCCCTAGGATCAGGAACAAGACAAGGATGCCCCACTTTACTGCCATTTAACAGTTTACTAGACGTTCTACACAGAACAATACCCTATTCATGCACATGACATAATTTTAAATATAGAAAACCCCCAAGAAATCCACAAGAAAGCTACTAGAACTAATAAATAAATTCAGCAAAGTGGCAGGGTACAAGATCAACATGCAAAAACTATTGTTTCCATATACTAATAATGAACAATTTGAAGAGGTAATAAAAAATCCATTTACAATAGCAGCTAAAAGATTCAAATATCTAGGAATAAAATTAATCAAGGATGTAAAGGACTTGAACATAGAAAACTACAAAATAGGAGTCCTATTTTACACCATATAAAAAAATTAACTCAAAACATATCAATGTATTCTTGCAAGCAGTGGGGACAAACAATTCAATAGGCTGAGCCCTCGATCTTGGGGTTCAAGCCTATGAGACTTGTATTCCTGCAAAAGAGCAGCTAAGCCTGCTTATATTTATGCCTAAGAGTTACCCCAGAGAACCTCTTTTATTGCTCAGATGTGGCCTCTCTAAGCCAACTCAGCAGATGAATTCATTGCCCTCCTCCTTATGTGGGGCATGATTTCCAGGAGTGTAAATCTCCCTGGCAATGTAGGACAAGACTTCCGGGATGAGCCAGGACCTGGCATTATGGGAATGAGAAAGCCTTCTTGACAAAAAGGGGAAGAGAGAAATGAGACAAAGTTTCAGTGGCTGAGATATTTCAAATAGGGTCGAGAGGTTATTCTTACATATTATATAAGTATCCCTTTTTAGGTTATGGTGTATTGGAGTGGCTAGAGGGAAGTACCTGAAACTGCCAAACTGTGTTCCAGTAGCCTTGATTCTTGAAAACAATTGTATAAGTACATAGCTTTTACAATGTGACCATGTGACTATGAAAACCTTGTGTCTGATGGTCCTTTTATCCAGAGTATGGACAGATGAGTGAAAAAATAAGAATAAATAAATAAAAAGGGGGCCAGGGATAAGTGTAAAAAATAAATTGGGTAGATTGAAATACTAGTGGTTAATGAGAGGGAGGGGTACAAGTTTTTTCTTTTTGTTTCTTTTTCTGCAGTAATGCAAATGTTTTAAAAATGATCATGATGATGAATACATAACTATGTGATGATATGGTGATCCACTGATTATATACCGTGGATGGAGTATATGTATGTGAACATTTCTCAATATAAATATTTTAAAAACATTATCAATGATCTAAATAAAAGAGCTAAGGCTATAAAACTCTTAGAATTAAGACACAAAGGAAAATATTCAGTTGTATTTCGCA
This sequence comes from Myrmecophaga tridactyla, assembly GCA_004026745.1. Lineage (NCBI taxonomy): Eukaryota > Metazoa > Chordata > Mammalia > Pilosa > Myrmecophagidae > Myrmecophaga > Myrmecophaga tridactyla. Next base: position 49,638 of record PVIY010001315.1, on the reverse strand, counting down.
ACGGATTTTTAGATATGATACCAAAAGCATGAGAACAAAAGAAAAAAATAGATACATTGGACTTCATCAAAATTAAAAACTTTTGTGCATCAAAGCATGTATTAAGAAAATGGAAAGACAACTTACAGAATGGAGAAAATATTTGAAACCATATCTCTGAGAAGGTTTAATATCCAAAGTATATAAAGAACTCCTATAACTCAACAACAAAAAGATGAACATCACAATTAAGAAATGGGCCAAGAACTTGAATAGACATTTCTCCAAAGAAGACAGACAAATGGCCAATGAGCACATAAAAAGATGCTCCACATCATTAGCTATTAGGGAAATGCAAATTAAAACCACAATGAGATACTATTTCACACCCACAAGAATAGCTAAGATTAAAAACAACGAAAGTAACAAGTGTTAGTGGAGATGTGGAAAAATGGTAAACTCATTTATTGGTAGGAACTTAAAATGGTGTAGCTACTGTGGAAAACAGATTTGCAATTCTTCAAGGAGTTAAGTATAGAATTACCATAGGACCTGGCAATCCCACTTGAAGGTATAAACTGCAAAGAACTGAAAGCAGGGACTTGAACAGATATATGCCCATCAATGTGTACAGCAGCATTATTCACAATAGCCAAAAGGCAGAAGCAACTCAAGTGTCCATCAGTTGATGAATGGATAAACAAAATGTGGTATATATATATACAGTGGACTATTATTCACCCATAAAAGGAAATGAAGTTCTGGTTCCTAGGTTGCTGAAGCAAATACCAAGAAATGGGTTGGGTTGAACAAAGGGAATTTATTTGCTCACAGTTTTGAGCCTAAAAGAAAGTCCAAATCAAGGTGATGCTTTCTCCGTGAAGACTGTGGCATCCTGGGACTGGCTGCTGGCAATTCTTGGTCCTTAGCTTGTCACAAGGCAATGCACATGGTGGTCTCTCCTGGCCTTTCTGTTCTATTCTGGGTTTTGTTGATTTGAGCTTATTTCCTGTTCCTTCCCCTCTTTCTGAGTTTCATTCCACTTACAAAGGACTCCAGTAATTGGATAAAGACCCATCTTGACTGAGGTGGGCCATACCTTAAATGAAGTAACTTCACCCAAAGGGTGTACTTACAACTGGGACACACCACAGGAACGGATTAAATTTAAGAACATGTTTTTCTGGGGGTACGCACAGCTTAAAATCAACCCAACCTTGTAGCAAGATACATAAGGACAGATATTGTATGATTTCACGTAATATGAAATAACTAGAATATGCAAATCCAGAGACAGAAAATGGATTACAGGTTGCCAGGGGTGCAAAAGGGGAGAGGGAATAGGGAATTAATGTTTAATGGGTACTGAGTTTCTGTTTGGAGTGATGAAAAAATTTTGGAAATGGATGGAGCTGATGGTTATACAACATTGTAAATATAATTAATACCACTGAATTATATGCTCAAAAATGGTTAAAATGGCAAATTAAAAAAATTAAAAATTTTTTTTTAAACATAACCACATATAAACACGAACATTCTTACCATATGATCATTCCATTCTTCACATAGTTGTATATTCATCACCATGATCATTTCTTAGAACATTTGTATCAATTCAGAAAAAGAAATAAAAAGAAAAAAACTCATACATACCATACCCCCCACCCCTCCCTCTCACTGACTGCTTGTATTTCCATCCACTCAATATAATTTAACCTTTGTTTCCCCTATTTTTTTCTATACTCCTTACCACTCCCTTTCATTGATCACTAGCATTTCAATCTACTAAATTTATTTTAACATTTGTTCTTCCTATTATTTATTTATTTTTAATCCATATGTTTTACTCATTTGTCCATTCCGTAGATAAAAAGAGCATCAGACACAAGGTTTTCACAATCAGTCACACTGCAAAAGCTGTATCATTATACAATCATCTTCAAGAAACATGGCTACTGGAACATAGTTCTATATTTTCAGGCACTTCCCTCCAGCCTCTCTATTATACCTTAACTAAAAAGGTGATATCTATATAATGTATAAGAATAACCTCCAGAATAAACTTTAGACTCTGAAATCTCTCAGCCATTGACACTTTATTTGTCTCATTTCTCTCTTCTTCCTTTTGGTTGAGAAGGTTTTCTCCAATTCCTTGATGCTGAGTCCCAGCTCATTCTAGGATATCTGTCCCACGTCAGGAAGGTTTACACCCCTGGAAGTCATGTCTCATGTAGAGAGGGGAAGAGCAGTGAGTTTGCTGATTGTGTTGGCTGAGAGAGAGAGGCTACATCTGACCAACAAAAGGGGTTCTCTGGGGGTGACTCTTAGGCTTAATTTTTAAGTAGGCTTAGCCTATCCTTTGTGGGGATAAATTTCACATGAACAAACCCCAAGATTGAGGGTTCAGCCTATTACTTTGGTTGTCCCCACTGCTTGTGAGAATATCAGGAATTCTCCACATGGGGAAGTTGAATTTTCCCCCTTTCTCACCATTCCCCTAAGGTGACTTTGCAAATACTTTTTCCTTCACCGTTCAAATCACTCTGGGATTTATTGGGGCATCACTCTGGACAAACCTACAAAATCTCATGTCCTACTCAAGGTTCCATGTACTTATGGTGTTCAATTAAATTGTCCACATTAGTTATATTAGGAAATGCACTAGTCAAAATATAAATTTTGTACCAAATAAACACTTTTTGCTTAAGTCTCACACATCAGTTAAAGTTTTAGAAAATGAATTACATCTATTTTCAACAGCCTGCAATACTGACATTCCTTTGTTCTTCCTCATGCAAAAACATTTTAAATTTGTACATTTTAGTCACTATCATGGTATACTCTAGGCATTCCTAGATTATACCATCTCAGTCTTTATTAGCTATCTTTCCTTCTGATTTCATTTGTGCCCCCAGCCCTCCTCCCTCTATCATTCTCACATTCAGCTTCATTCAGTGTATTAACATTATTGTATTACTGTTAGGTAGTATTGTGCTATCCATTTTTGAATTTTTACAATCAGTCCTGTTACACAATCTGTATCCCTTCAGCACTAATTACTCAATATCTACCCTTAAAATGGCAAATTTTAATAATATTTTTTAAAAGGCCCATTCACCACCAAAAAATGAACTCAAGGTATTCATATGAACATGAATATTTATATGAATATTCATATGAATATCTTGAGTTCACCACATTGCAGGTAGCAATTGAAGTTTCAAGTCTAGGCCTTTCTTGGCTAAATATAAATGATGAGTCCACAAACCAGTAATGGAAGTAAGAAGCTGATAGAAGAAAGTACTGAAATTATTGAGTTTTGAAATTACTGTGTTGAGTCACTTATTAAGGAATGCTACAAAATACAGATTGTTCTGTGCAAATATAAAATGTGGTTACATCCTGTACACTTCACATCCTGTACAGTTCAATGATATTGGTGTTTAAGAAGCATTTGAGTGTCTAATCATTGCCAATTTCACACTGGCCTTCCCTCTTAAGTAAAAAGTAATAAAAGTGATATTTGATTTAAATAGTGAATATACAAAATTCTTACTGACCATTCCAAGCTCAGACTAACATTCATGGTTTGTTACCTTGTTATTTAGTACTGTAGACCAATCAGAGGGATCAAGAGTTTTCTATATGTATTCAACAGTTCTCTACCAAGTGTCCTGAGCCAGGCTCCATTATAAATTACAGGGATATAAAACTGAATACCTTTTAGAACTGACAGACTGCTAAAGGACACTGGACACATAAAAAGGAAATTATACTCCAGCACAGGGAGTATAACAACAATGTATTTACACAACATGCTTTTATCTATAGGGAGACCTGAAGAAGCAAGGGTACCTGTCTGGGGAGCTAGGACAGGTGTCACAAGAAAGCCTGAATCTGAGTGGAGTCTTAAAAGTAAGTAGGTGTTTGCTGGCCAGAGAAGAGCCAGGAGGCCATCATAACAGAGAATAATTTTCAGGGGTATCTTTCCAGGAGCAAGCGTGATACTATGCTAGATGCACAACCTGAGCTGTTAAGATTGCTGTGGTATTCACTCTACACCATAAACTGATTTCTTTCATAGCTCACATAGCACTTTTTATGCTACTGTCAGGGTTTTCACCTTTGTACTGAGATCCTAAACCTTGAATTCAGGAATATTTGGGTTTTCTAACTGTAGATTTGTTTAAGTAGTGTTTAGAAAAGAGAAAGTCAAATTCTGTTTAGCTTGGAGAAGTGCTAGGGTCTACCATTGTATCTTTTAAAGCGGTATTAAATAGGCCAGGCTGGTATGACTCACTGCTGAGAAACAGATGCTTTCAGATCTTTTCAACAGGGTCTTTTGGGGGTATAACTAATTTATAATGAGGCACTGGGCCAGACTGAGGGTGTGGCATCAATGTTGTTTTAAACAGGGGCCATGTGCTGCAATCCTACTACTAGATGTATATCAGAAATATTTGAAAGCAGGGACTAGAACAGATATTTGTACACCAATGTTCACAGTGGCATTATTCACAGTTACTAAAAGATGGAAGCAACCCAAATGTCCATCAACCAATGAATGGGTAAGTAAAATATGGCATACACAGAAAATAGAATATTATTCAGCTGTAAAAAGCAAAGAAGTTCTGAAATATACATATTTCACATATCAACATGGATGAACCTTGAAGACATCATGTTGAGTGAAATAAGCCAGACACAAAAGGACAAATGTTGTATGACTTCACTGATATGAACAAATCAAAATAAGCAAACTCAAAGAGTCAGAACCTAGAACATAGGTTACAAGGGGACAGTGAGGGTAGGGAATAGGAAGTTAATACTTAAAATGTACAGTTTCTATTTGGGTTGATCATAAAATTGTGGTAATGGGAGGTGGTGATGGTAGCACAACATTGTGAATGGAACTAACAGCACTGAATTATACTTTCGAATGTGATTAAAGGGAAATTTTAGGTTATATATGTCACTAGAATAAAAATTAAAAACAAACCCATTCACAACACAGTGAATGATTCTAAATGATGGATTATAATTATTAGTAGAATTGTAAGAATGTTCTTTCATGAATTGTACCAAATGTATCACAGTAGTGCAAGGTACTAGTAATAGGGTAGTAAGGAAACACTATTTTATCCATGATTTTTCAGTAAACTTATAATTTCTCTAATTAAAAAACAAAAATAAAAACAGGGGCATGCAGCATGAAGCCAGGCTTTGGCACAGCATGTTAAATGGAAGCAGGATGGAGAACTAATTTTCTACTATAATTATTTTGGGCATTTAGTTAGTGTTTATATTCTTTGTCCATTTCTAAAAGCTGACTGTGTTTCCTTAAAAGAGAAGCATGATGATGGAATTTCCTGGAATTTACCTTTGGATATATTCTATTCAGGACGGTTCTTAAAAACTGCACATTTATCCTCTTCTCTCTCCCTTTTTCTTTTAATGCCAGCCACTTTTAGATAAGGGTTTTTTTCTACATCAATATCAAAAGCCAATTCTTTAATATAAGGTGGGGCCATCTAAAAACATGGAGCCAGGAATAATCAAATGATACAGTCTTGGGATTAGCAGGCTAGACAGCATATAGATGCTTGTGGCCTGGATGTCTAGCTTGCTGAAACTGAAAATTAAATTTATTTTGGAAAGACTAGACCTTACTTTTCTAATCTGTCACTACAATTGGAATCTATGAGTTTGTAAGTTTAAGACTTAAAGAAAAGATTGCTCCCCTTCAGAGATAAGTAGGAACAAACTCTTTTTGTTGGCTTTTTTTTTTTCTCAACTGCAAGAGTGGTCAGCTAGGATGTGCTATTTGATGTCCATGTAATCAACAAAAGTAATATAATCACTATCAAATTTACCATTATTAACGGCAATATCAAAATTGTTTGACCAATTCAAATGTGATTAACAGCTGTGATTTGATTCCTTTATCGTTCTCTGTTACCAAATTTGAAATCTACATTTAGTACCTATGACCCATTTCCCACCTGTTTATAGAGAATTTTAAAGGGATAAAACTCACTAATAAGTATGCTTTCTCACCTTCCTTCCTCACTACCAGTTAGCCAGGTCAGTAACATTTTTTTGGTATCAACATATTTCTGTAAAATCATCTTCAATGAAAGTAAAGAACAGTAAAGGATGGGTATAAAGTTATTAAATATACATACAAAATTAGGATTACAAAAATAGTGGTTGGAGATAGGTCTCTTTTTTTTATATGGAGCATGGTGGCTGTTTTATGTGCATCAACTCACCAGAGTCTAATAATTAATAAGATTCATATAACTACCCCCATGTATCAGAGGAAGACATCAAATTCAAGGAGCCTGGATAAGTGGCTTATTGTCTACAGTGAGACCTCCTTGCTGCTTTCCAACTGTGCTGGTTTGAAAGGGTAATGTACCCTAGAAAAGCCATGTTTTAGTCCTAATTCCATCTTGTGGAGGCAGCCATTTCTTTTTATCCTTATTCAGCACTCTAGGTAGGAGACTTAATTAGATTATCTCCACAGAGATGTGGCTCACCCAGTTGTGGGTATTAATTAGAGGGAGATGTGACTTCACCCATTCCAGATGGGTCTTGATTAGTTTACTGGAATCCTTTAAAAGAGGAAACATTTTGGAGAGAAAGCCTCAGAGTCATGAGAATCACAGAGCCCATGCAGCCAGAGAGCTTTGGAGATGAAGAAGGAATACATCCCCAGGGGAGCTTCAAGAAGTAAGAAGCCCAGAGAGAAAGCTAGCAGATGTTACCATATTTGCCACATGCCTTTCCATTTGAGAGAGAAACCCTGAACTTCATCGGCCTTTCTTGCATGAAGGTAACCTCTTGTTGGTGCCTTATTTTGGACATTTTTATAGACTTGCTTTAATTTGAACTTTTCCATGGCCTTAGAACTGCAAACTAGCAACTTATTCAATTCCCCCTTTTAAAAGCCATTCTGTTTCTGGTATATTGCATTCTGGCAACTAGCAAACTAGAATACCAATCTTACTTTTTCTCTTTTCTATTACACCCCTGCTTCTCAGAAGCTTATGATTGCTGACTTTACCAACTTCATTCTTTACTCACTATCTTTTACATTGAAAAACTCTTCTCCTTCCTTATCATTCTAACTCCTGTTAGCACCCTTGGTATATTCAATGAATACATGGATGTCCACCCACAACCTGGCTTCTCAGTTCTCTTAACACCTCTTTAAGTTTAACAACTGTTTCCTCACCTTAACTAAGCCACTTTCTTACAGGTCCTTATGAGTAATAGCAACCATACTACCTAGGAAATCTGTTTTTTAAGCATTTTCTCCCTGTCCATCATTTTCTTATACTTCTGGTTCACTTGTACTTACAGTCATCAATCCCACCACTTTCTCATTTATAACAGCTCCATTCTAATTTCATTTCATTTCTGTTTTGGGCACAGATAACATACATTTATTGTACCATGTAATCTTTTCCTTGCAAATAACTCACTATTCTTCCCACTTTCTTTATCATGTCCTGCAAAGAGTATTCCTTTCTCCTATCATGGGCCACTTCCTTCACTTGTGTTCTGGATCCCATCCTATACCAACATCCCTTCTAGCAACTTCATTTTTCTGCAGTCATTCACAGCTTAACTTCTAAAAATAGTCACCTATACACGAATTCTATTGCCTCATCTCCCATTCTTCTTTAACACACTCCAAAAAGCTACCATTCCCCACCACTCCTTGTGAAACCAGTCTTTCAAGGCCACCAGCTGCGATGCTGTCAAATCCAAATCCCATTTCTCTGACTTTTATCTTCCTTCTCAACAACGGTAAATACATTTTGATGTTACCTCCTTCTTGAAGCATCCCCTTGTTTTCATAGCAGCACAACATCCTTGTTTTCTTTTTACCTGGATGCTTGCCCTTCTTAGTCTCTATTTTTCTGTCTTTTTTGATGGTTCTCATTCCTCTACACCTGACCTCTAAATGTTTGTATTCTTTAGAGCTTAAGCCCAGGCTACCTGATCTTTTCTGTGAATACTTTGTTTATGGGTGATCTTCTAGGCTTTAAATTTCCTTTAAATATTTTAGAGTTCTGACAACTCTATAATTTATATCCCATTCTTGGATCTCTCCACTGAATAGCAGACCTGCATGTCCAATGGTCTCCACTTAGATGCCTCACAGATACTTCAAACTTAATATGTACTAACCAGAACTTACAATTCTTTTTTGCAATACGCCCTCCCTCCCTGCAAAATGCCCTTCCCTCTACCAGTCTTAACGATCTCAATAAATGGAACTACCAACCAACCCCCCTGCTTTTTTAGCCAGAAACTTGTGACTCACTTTTGATTACCCTGTTCCCTTCATTTTCCATACGTACTCCATGCCTGCCTGTAAAGTCTACTTCTAAAATCTCAGATTTCTAGGGCAGTTATTCCCTATGTCAATACCACTATGTTTGTTTTCTTTACAGCATCAATCTCTGTTTCAGTTTGTAAGCTGCCAGAACACAAAATATCAGAAATGGAACAGTTTTTAAAAAGGGGAATTTATTAAGTTGCAAGTTTACAGTTCTAAGGCCATGAAAATGTCCAATCTAAGGCATTCAGGGAAAGACACTTCAATTCAAGAAAGGCCTATGGGTCCAGAACACCTCTGTCAGCTGGAAAGGCACATGGTGGTACTGCTAGCTTTCTCTCCTGGCTTCTCATTTCATAAGGATTCCCCAGGGGTGTTCTCCTTCTGCATCTCCAAAAATCTCAGGCTGTCTGGACTCTATCGGCTCTGTTGGCTGTAAAGTTTTTCCCAGAATGGTTCCCTCTTAAAGGGCTCCAGTAAGCAGCCCCACTTTTGAATGGGTGGACACATATCTCCATGGATGCCATCTAATGAAAAGTTACTACAACCACCCACAACTGGGTGGGTCACATCCCCATGGCAACTATCAAAGAGATCCCACTCAGCAATACTGAATGAGGATCAAAGGAACTTGGCTTTTCTGGGGTACACAACAGATTCAAACCAACACAATCTCCATTTATAATTATATGTTCACTTGCTTATTCTTTGTTTCCTCAGTGAAGGTCCATGAAGGTAGAGATCACTTTGCCCATTTACAACTGTATTGGTCCTTAATACATAATTATTGAATAAATGAATGAACACTTTCTAAAAGAAATGACAGACCCTAGGCTTTTACTTCCATGGGAAATAGACATTTATACAAAAAAAGTATCTTACAACATCTTGGACACCTCAACATGTATTCCAATATTCCCCAAATAATCTCTCTGTGTTATGCAGGGTTCTCTAGAGAAACAGAACAAGAGAGAGCTGTAAATACGAGATTTATAAAGGTGTCTCAAGCAAACATGGTAATGGAAGAGTCCAAAATCCATAAGGCAGGCTGTGAAGCTGGCGGTTCCGATGAAGGGTCTAGACGAACGTCACAGGAGAGACTCGCTGGCTACAGAAGCACTGAAACAGTCTTTCTCCTTAAAAGGCGTCAACTGATGTGGATTATCTCATTGTGGGGGGACATGCCTTAGTTGATTGCAGATGTAATTGGCCACAGATGCCAGCAACTGACTGATGATTTAATCAACCAGTCACGAAATATGCTTGCAGTAATGGTCAGGCCAGTGCTTGCCTGACCAGACAACAGAGCATAATCACGTGGCCAAGTTGACACCAGAACGTAACCATTACACACTCTTTTTAGATTTTTTACTTAGGATAGCACAAAGAAGAAGAGAGAAAACTGACCACTGTAAATTCTTTGCAAAGAGCAAAGGACTTGCTTAGTGTGCCTGTGTTATGCTTTTTAAATGTGTGAAACAGAGCACAAGCTTTGCAATCAGTCAGGCCTGGGACCAAATCTCAATTCTGGCATAAGTTGTATGTTCTCACAAATTTAATATTTTAAATCTCTAACCATATTTCTTTATCTGCTACTGGAAAGAAACCATGTCTGAGAATTAAGTGATATATCATTTGTAAAGGGTTCTTATGTAGTGCCTGATAACTGAAAGATAAAACAAATGAAAATGGCCAAAAGCCCAGCCCAACCTATCCCATTCAAAAAACAGCACTATAGTTGCTGAGAATAATATAAATAAAAGTCTCATCTAGAACAGATGCCTTTTTTTGTTTGTTTTTAACTGCCACACATCACTGCCACTCTTTTAGCAGGAAAGGACAGGAATTAACTTGGTCTGACAGGGTATTTAGAAAATGAGTACTGGAGCTGGAATCAAATAATCTGAATTTGAATACTGGCTCTATTAATTCACCTTATATGAATTTGCATTCAATTAATCTCTTTAAACCCTGTGAATAATATAGAAGATGACTCCTAACACAGTGAAAGGCTCTCATGGACAATAAAGAAATGTCCCATGAATCTTAATTCATAGATAGAAAAGCTGACACAGTGTGTGGTTAAGTAATTGGGACTGATGGACATTAGACCAGGGTAGGTAGAAACAGAAACTCCAGGCTACACAATAAATTTTCTATTTCAAGTGTGGAAAAGATACAATTGTTCCAAACACTCTGATACTAGATCTATTCTAACATGATGTAGTATAAAGAATTTGGCTTGCCTTTGTCCCTGGTTTCTAGGACACAACCTCAAAACCTTTGGAATCTCCTGAGGTAGGAGTATCTTTTGTGTGTACTAGTGGGCAGCATAGTGCACACCTGAATATTTATGCTAATGAGATGACTCAGGGTTGGAACTTTGAGACACATCGTATCAGTCCAAACTCAAAGATAGCAGGGGAGCAGAGGGGGGCTGTAGTTTGAGTTCAATCATCAATCAATCCTACCCACATATGGAACCAAAAAAAAAAAAAAAATCTCTGGACACTGAAGCTCAAGTGAGCTTCCATGATAATACACATTGATATACTGGGAGGTGATGTGTTCTGATGCCATGTGGGGAGGACACAGAGGCTTTGCATTTGAGACATGCCCAGACCTTGCATCATGCATCTCTTCTTTTGTTTTCTTCTAATTTGTAACATTTTTTTGCTGTAATAAAACCATCATTGTATGTATAACACTTTCCTGAGTTTTGTGAGTCATGGTAGTGAGCTATTGAACCTGAAGGGAAGGTGGGGACCAGTAAAATTGTAGCCAGTTGGTCAGAAGTTGAGGGTGGCCTGGGAATCTCTGATTTGTAGCTGGTGCCTGAAGGGCAATCTTGAAGAGGACTGCCCTTAACCTACTGTGTCTGGTTGAACTTCGGGTAATTGGAGTCAGAATTGAATAGCATTAAAAATTTAATTCATAATCAAGAACTGAATATAAGAACTAGAACTATAAAAAACTCCTAGAAGAAAACACAGGGGAATATCTTAAGGAATTTGTATTAGGCAATGGATTCTTAGACTTTATACCAAAAGTGCTAGCAAAGAGAAAAAAAAATAGATAAATGGACCTTATCAAAATTAAAAACTTTTGTGCATCAAAGGGCCTATCAAGAAAATGAACAGACAACCTCCAGAATGGGAGAAAATCCTTGGAAACCATATCTCTGATAAGGGTTTAATATCCAGAATATTTAATATATTCTTTATGAACTCCTATAACTCAACAGTGAAATGAAAAACATCCCAATTAAGAAATAGACCAAGCAGTGGTCAGCAGCTGGATTACTGTAAAATCATGTAATGAGGAGTTGGACCCTATTTTCTCATGTTCTACATAACAACTTTTCATACTTACCTGACACCTCTCTCTCTTCCTTTTTGTTCCACATCTGGACAACCTGCTGAGAATCCTCAATGCACCCTACTTGGTTGTTGCCAATCTGGCCAGAGGTGGGAACCCTCACTGGCCCCACCCCTTAACCACAATAAAAACCTAAGCCAGTCTCCTTTCTGTCAGTGAGCTATTTCAAACAAAACAGCAGCAGAAATGGCTGGTAGAAAAGAATATATGCAACAGAAAGGTTTGCTCATATTCTCTCAATACTTCAAAATTTAAATCCATGATATCTTGAAATTTAACATTACTGAAATAATACTTCTGATTCTATTGTTTAAGATCAGACCACTAGTTCTTGAAATTGAGAGCTTTTGTAACTCATTAGCTTTAATGACCAACTCAGAGTTTAAAAATATAAACAAGAAGGGTTTGGGGACTATTTCTCTTTTTCTCAGTTGTAAGAACTTGAGGTTGTCCACCAGAGATGATTTCAAACGTTAGATTATGCGATCTATCAGATTTATCTCCCGAAAAATCTATTTTTTTTCCATTAAACTGATAAGGAGGTAACAGCAAAGCTTCTGAAGAAAGATGCTAAATTCAGCTATAATACAAACTTTTTCTAGTGACTGATCTATAAAAGCTCATATAAGCATCTTATAAAATATATATTTTTTGCCCTCAGTAGTCACATACTAAAACACTGGTTTCCATCCAGCTGCCTCAACTCAGTCATGCATCCTAGGCCTTCTGCTGTGAGGTACAGTTGGGGGAGAACAATAATAGGGCAAGTCCTATATGTTGGTTTAACTCCAAAGGAACTATTAACAATAAAATGATAGATTCCTGAAAATGCCATCTGAGTTTACATCAGCAATGGCCGGAAAAGATTACCCTAAAGCTATGCTCAGACATTTTGTATGAGATTTATTCCCCATCTCCCCCTTACCCTAACCCATAGCCCTTAAAGCTGTTTGTACCCCAGAAAGACAGGCTCTTAAACTTAATCCATTCCTGTGGGTGTGGACCCATTGTAAACAGAATATTTGATGGGGCTACTCCAGAAGGTGTGACCCACCTCATTCAGGGTGGCCTTAATCCTCTTACTGGATTCCTTTATAAATGGAATGGAGTGGGGGAGAGGGAGGGGGAAGGAGAAGGGGAAAGCAAGAGACATGGAAACAAAAAGCTGACAGCAATGAAACCTGGAAGAAAAGGGAGAGAACAGCAGATGCCACCGTGTGTCTTGAACTGTAAGCTAATAAGGTCTCATTGTTTAAAGCCAACCCATTTCATGGTATCTACTTTGAGCAGCCTTATAAATTAAAACACACTGTTAGCACAAAAAAATTCCTAATTAAAGCATATACAAAAGGAACCATGTCTCTGGACTGAGATTGATTCTTAAACTAGAACAGCATTCTTATACTAGAACTGCATGGTCGAGAGTAAGAGCAAACTAGTTTTCTAGCAGAGGATATGGTCAGGGTGTCTGGGTCTCAGTGATAGGCATATTATCATATTAAGCACTAGAAAGTTATACCATACAGAAAACAAGTTTCCCATCTTAAGACAAAATTCAGCATCTCAAAATACACAAGTCTATTTCTCCTCTAATCTATTAAATAACCCCCACAGTAAACTGGTGACTATCCACAAAAATTGGAATGATTACCTCCATTTCATACATTGGGGGCCCAAGGATGTCTTTCAGAGCGTGGAAATCAATCAAAATTGGCATTTCAGGTGGGAGAGCTAAGTCAGCAGTGTCATTGATAGATTCAGGTTTTGCATCTTCTAAGAAGTGTTCTCTGCAACCTAAGAGAGGAAAATTTATTTAGAAATTCTAAGAGCTTTGCAGGTAGGAACGTCTGTTAGCAATAAATACCAATCAGAAGCCCAATGGACTTCAATAGTTTATTCCCTTTTATGCCTTTACTGAGGCACAGAAATTCACCTTGTATGCATGTGAAGCTCAGGCAGAAGAACTAGCTTTTCAAGTACTCTGTGAGGGCATAGGTATATTGTAATTACTGTGTTCATTTACTTTTACTAGTTTATCATCTATGTTCCTCCAATAAAGTGTAAGCTCTGGGAGGGTAGCAGCCTTGCCTATTTTCTTTTTAACCAATGCCAGGCAGTATTCAACTAATGGCCTTTAGAGGCCAAATATTGAAGGGTCAAACGCAGTCGATTATCTTGTACAATTCTTTGTTAGATCAATATAGCTCAGGGCTTTGAACTAACTTTTCAGTGCCCTCTATACTTGCTTACTTTGAACTGCGGGGTTCAGTTAGGTGTCTCATTTTCTGATAGTGGGCAATGTGAACATGGAAATGATAAAATCACACTAAGCAATGCTTCTTTGGTAAGCATACAGCTCTACTCCAAGGTTATATTTTTAAATAAAAACAAACATAAATGGCAGTGCCAAGATAAGAGAATAAGAAGCCTGGGCTGAAATTCCTACAATAATCAACTCCTTCTTACACTCCTGAGAACCTCATTTGGCTGATATGTTGTCAAAGTGCTTATTCATTTTAGTTTTGGGCCTACTCATACAGAGAGCAGAAGCCATAGTTTTGCTATGATTCTTCCAGTTCTTATATCTCTTGAAGTTAAACATTTTTTTCACTACCTCCCTTAATTACTCCTTTTCTTCCAAAAGTGATAAGTGAATATATTTACTAATATTAGTACATCTGGGATTGAAGTGTTTTAGCCCTTTAAGATAATAGGAGTTATCCTGGGTCGTTGCTAAAACAGCCCCAGTTGCCTTGGTGTGACTTTCAGGGTCAGGAGGCCTCCTAGTCTACTCTTCTGCTGAGCTCACTTCTTCAAGACTGAATCATGAGTGATACAGGAGAAAAAACAGACACATAGCAGTTCAGTTTCTGTACTTACTGGCTATTTGACTCCAGGCAAAGCAGTAAGTATTTCTTACTATCTAACTCTGCAGGACTGTTTGAGAATTACAGTGAAAATCCTTTTTTAGACTGCAAAACGTAATGTACATATTGTACCATACATTTGTCTCAATATATATATCTATATATTCTCATAGTCATACCTCTATAATGTTATTTTCAAGGACTGACAAAGTAATCTTTCAAGGTCTGGCTCAATCAGATTCTAGAAAGTTTTCCCTGATTTTTCTAACTTCTTATAGCATTTAGCTGATTCATAAAATCCTGCAATTTTATTAGCCTGTAGCAGTGAGAGATTTTCTGCCTGCTGTTCTATCTGCAGTGTATTACAAGTAATATTGATGATGGAAGGTAGGAAAGCTCTCAAATGATTAGTTTAGCTATATGTAGCTCTCAGAGCAGAAAAGAAAGCAGGTGTGTTGCTTAATTAAAATTAAAGCACAGAAAGAAAAGCACTACCTGTCTAAGGCTACTGTGCCCTCAAGATGCAAGGTAGTGGCACTCTGAAGCTTTGGCCAATGCACATATAAGGATGCCAGTTTTCCTAGCCTGGTGCTCTGTGAGGAGCTTTTCTCAGATCCAATTACTGTTGCCAGCCTGTGTTTCCATATTACTGGAGGAAGTAAAGCTGGATGGGTGAAAGCCAATCCACAATTATATAGCCAATAGTTTAGGACATCCAATCCCTTTTCCAGTGTAGTTCTGAATTCAGTGCTTTGAGCACAAGGGGGTGAGGGTGGGGAAAGTTATTTCTAAAGCCAATATATCTTATAATATAAAAGCTAATTTACTCTAGGTTTTAAGGTATAGCAGCTGTGTTAATGAAAAATTCAATAAACTCAGAACTAATATGCACTTCAAAGTAGTTCCATCATTAGAACACAAGCCTAGAGAACTACAGCTCTAGTAAAAAAAATAGTGCCAGCTAATCAGAAGAGACACGATTGCCCTAGATTCTTTATTTTTTATTTTTAAAGTATTTTTATTGATAAACAACATACAAACACAAGAATTCTTAACATACAAACATTCCATACACGGTGTACAATCAGTGGCTCATGATATCATCACATAGTTGTATATTCATCACCATGATCATTTCTTAGAACATTTGCATCACTCCAGAAAAAAGAAATAAAAAGAAAAAACTCATACATACTATACCCCTTACTCCTCCCTCTCACTGACTGCTAGTAAGCCCTGGATCTTAAGAACCATCCAATGACCTTGTATAATGCAAAGGGAGAGTAAGGAAACACCGGATTTTCATAAAACAAACACTTTTTAAAAGAATTTAATTTATTTTGTATTATCAAACCAAAACAACATACAAACATGAACATTCTTAACATACCAACATTTCATGTATGGTGTACAATCAATGGCTCACAATATTATCACATAGTAGTATATTCATCACCATTATCAATTTTTAGAACACTTGCATCACTTCAGAAAAAGAAATAAAAAGAAAAAACTCACAACTACCATACCCCTCACCCTCCCTCTCATTGACCACTAGTATTTCCATTTACTCAATAGATTTTAAATTTTAAAACACACACTTTTGATTCTTTATTAAAACAAACCAACAACAAGCAAAATACTATCTCACAAAGATGCCATTCAAGGAAGGAAGCCCAGATAATGTCTGAAACTTCTGAGCTCTATGTGTAAGCTTTCAAGTACTTAGGTCTAGTGCAATGTTCTCCTTGGACAGAAGGGATCAGCACAAAGAAAAACAACAGAAAATGTCCTACCTCCCAACACAACATGGACCCTTTCCTACAAATCTTTCCTGTAGGAATTAGGCAGTTTTATTTTCATGCCCTTCTCCTGGACTAAAACGGTGGTTCTTAACAAATTAATACTCATATAAAAAATGGATTGCTTTACCAGGAAGCAAAAAGAAATGTAAATTATAAAAGCAAGACATTATTTCTGCTTACCAAAGTATTTAGTAAAGAAATATAAGAAATTACAAAAATCAATGCTAAAGAAAGTAAAGCGATCTTTTCAAACACTACTGATTATGGGAATATAAACCGGTTAATGTTCCAGGAAAGCAATTTGTCAATATGTATTGAAAATCTTCAAATATTCATTGTCTCAGACCCAGTGATTATTATTTCTTGCAGGAATCTATCCTTAAGGACATAACCAAAATTGCAGACAACAGCTGATGCACAAAGCTGTTCACTTCAGCATTACTATAATAGCAAAAATCAGATCCAATATAGATATGCAATACTAGGAACATGGCTAAGTAAACTGTGGTACATCCATATGATAAAATACTACACAGTCACTAAACATATTTTTCAAATGTGGTTTTAATAATGTGAGGATATTTTTTTGAAACAAGGTTAAATGAATGAAATGATGTAGTTTAACATGTTAACAGAAGTTATACTCTGAAATGGGTCAGTAAACGATAGACTCAAATCCTAGCTCTGGTTTTTTAGTTGGCCTTGAGCAACTTTACTTGACCTCTTCTCATCTGGTTTTCTAAATAGTAAAACTGGAATAATTATAGTACCATTATAGCATGACATAAAAAAACAAACTTTAAGTCCCTACTTCTCCATGGCTGAATACCGTAATTTGAAATATATGTTACAAACATATGAAAAGCCAGGCAAAGCTATTACAAGTTATCATGATTTTAATTTTTCAGAATATTAAGAAATCTTCCTAAATTCCCTAATTGCCTAACACTGACTGTTGGGAATCAAATAAATTAAATATATGTAAGAAAAAAAGGAAAAGATATCAAGACAAGACTCTATCCTATGCTATTACTACATAGTTCTATTATAACTCATATATATTCCAGCCATTAAAATTACCTTTACAAGTGATTTCAAAGCCCATTCTTAAAAAGAAAAAAGTACCATTAAATAGAGAGTGAAAGAAAGGGCATGGAAAAATAAAATGATCAGAATAAGCTAGAGCTCTTTTTTTTTTTTTTTTTCCTGCATGGGCAGGCACCGGGAATCGAACCCGGGTCTCCAGCACAGCAGGTGAGAACTCTACCTGTTGAGCCACTGTGGCCCACCCTAGGGCTCTTTTTTTTACTGAAAAGGAACAAAAGTGGTCTGAAAGTGGGAGTAAGCTAAATTTCTTTAAGTTGGTTTACTCTGCTCAGAGATACTTCCAAGTTGTTCTCTTAAAGGTATTATCAACCTATTTGAGTCCAATTCAGGTCATGGCTAAAGGAGTTTATTGGCATGAAGGCAGCAGATGAGAAAACAGCACCAGGGGCTGAAACCAGTAAAGCCCTAACTCTCTAAGCAGTGTGCTCTACTGCACAACCACTGTGGGACTGTGGTAATGGTTGATGGTAAAGGAGATTAAAATGTAGGTATGCTCCCCAAGGGGGCTAGAGTTGCTATCACCACAGCTCTTATGAAAGGATATTCTATAGCTACCAACTCCTCAAGAAGAAGTATAAGGCTTTACTGAAGCAGCTGTTTTACTAGCGCAACAGTGGAAAAGTGTAACTAGTGTAACAGTGTTACTAGTGTAACAGTGGAAAAGCGTTCTTTTCCACTCATTTTTAACTCCACCAGATATAAATGAAAGCAGGTCCAAGAGTCAAAGAATCACTATGCGAAGGGGGGGTTGATAGGGAGGTACTGAGAGAGAGAAGATGAGGAGAAGGGATAGAGGTATATATAATGCCTTAGGAAACGCCAACAGCTTTCTGTAAAAAAAAAAAAAAAGAAAGAAACAATTTCTTGACTTTCAAATAAATCCTTTAGAAAAATGGTGTCTCTTGGCAAATGATCTCAACAATCAGAAGCAGCAGAGAGGCTAGAAAACCAAAAAAAGCCTAACATCAATAATTATCCAGAATGTGGCGGAAACTAAACTCTATCTAACCACATATTTCCCTAGGATATCTATGATCATTTTAACTCAAGACAGAAAATTTTAGTAATACTTCTCACGCTCACTCTTTGCTCTGCTTTCTCTGAAGTATTATACTACACTCTCAAGCCTAGTCCCATGACTTTAGAAGCTAAATTTTATGGTATAGCAATAGCAGGAACCCCTTCTAGATATGAAAGAAATATTCATTTCACAATGAGCAGTTTTTAAGGCTTGTGGGGTGGGGATAGAGAAGGGAAGGAGGGGGTTTATACAAGAATACTGTTAATTGTAGCCATCAATAAAACAGGACCCAGAAACAAGGACCTAGTTCTCCAAAGAAACGAATACTATCTGTTTCTACCATACTAATAAGATATCTTCGGGGAAATAGTTCCCTGACAATGTCTAGGTATCTTCCTAAAGCCTATCAGAATTAAAGATTACTGAAGAAGAATTCACAAATACTAAAGAATAGAACAATGTAATACAAAAATTTAAAAGCTGGGCAGAAATCAAAGACTTGGTCCAACCCTCCATTTTATACCCAAGGAAACTGAGACCCAGGGAGGCTAAACAAATTGCCTACGGTCCGAAGCAAATCACAAACAGCATATCTGGACTCCCATCTCTGAGCCAGAGACACTTTATCTTCTGTCCCAACCTAAATTCCAGTCTAGAAAAGTCACCTGTAGCTGAGGAATTCTTTCACAAGGCAATGTGGTCATAAATTCAGTGATTCGTTTTCTCTTCCTGGCTGAATAAAAACAGTATTAAATGATATTTAAATACAGAGTTCCATTCTATGAGCTGTGTCAGGAAAAACGGTTAAAGATTTTGAAATGAGCAAAAACAGATGAATGGATGTCTTTTCTAGTATACCTTCCAGGCTATTTTCATTGTCTTTGAACTAGTTTTCAATTCTGTAAATTGTGAAAAACTGATAGTGATACAAATGATTCTTGTTCATAAAAAGAAAATGAATTTTGTCCAGTGAGGGTACAACTGATCCACCCCTCCCCAAGAAGCCAGTTTTGTATCTCTTAAATTAATTTCAGCATTCCTGATTGCCTATATATGTGTCTGCTTTTTGGATTCTCCATTGAACCAGTTGTAATGTTACTGGTTCTCTCATTAAAATGAGAGCATCTTTGACGCATGTTCATTTTATATTTAAGTCATGAGTATAACATTTAAAAAACATCCTTTAATACTCTACAAAAATACTCGTTTTTAAAGAGAGGCAGATTTTTCCAGCAGCTTTTTTTTTTAACTTTTTAAAATTGTGAAATATAACATATATACAAAAAAGCAATAAATTTTAAAGTCCAATGTAACAAGTGGTTACAGAACAGATTTCAGAGTTTGGTATGGATTCCAAATTTCAGGTTTTTCCTTCTAGCTGCTCCAAGACACTGGAGACTAAAAGAAATATCAATATAATGATTCAGCAGTCATACTCATTTGTTAAATCCTATCTTCTCTGTTATAACTCCAACTTCTCCTTTGATCCTTCTTAAATCTTTAGGGGTTCCAGAAGCTAACTCTTAATCAGTAAGAGGAGTTGATTTGCTTAGATAAAATATTTCAGGGTCTCAGACAGAAATATCAGGTTGCCTTATGTATTAGTTAGGGTTCTCTAGAAAAACAGAATCAACAGGGAACACTAGCAAATACAAAATTTATAAAAGTGTCTCACGTGACTGCGGGAATGAAGAGTCCAAAATCCTTGAGGCAGGTTGTGAAGCCAACGATTCCGATGGAGGGTCTGGACGAACTCCACAGGAGAGGCTCACCAGCCAAAACAGGAAGAGTCTGTCTCTTGTGAATCCTCCTTAGAAGGCTTCCAGTGATCAGATTAGGCACTACTCATTGCAGAAGACACTCCCCTTTGGCTGATTACAAATATAATTAGCTGTAGCTGACATGATCATCATTTAATTCTATGAAATGTCCTCATCACAGCAGACAGGCCAGCACTTCCCCAACCAGAAAACAGGTACCACCACTTGGCCAAGATGACAGATGAACCTAATCATGACAGTCCACCCCTTGTCAACTTGGCAGCTATACATACCATCTGTTCTAGTTTGCTAGCTGCTGGAATGCAATACACCAAAATGGAATGGCTTTTAAAAGGGATAATTTAATGAGTTGCTAGTTTACAGTTAGAAATGTCCAGTCACAGGCATCCAGGGAAAGATACCTTGATTCAAGAAGGCCAATGAAGTTCAGGGTTTCTCTCTCAAGTGAGACGGCACATGGTGAACACAGTCAGGGCTTCTCTCTCATCTGGAAGGGCACATGGCGAACAGTGTCATCTGCTAGCATCTTCTCCTGGCTTCCTGTTTCGTGAAGCTCCCCGGGAGGCATTTTCCTTCTTCATCTCCAAAGGTCGCTAGCTGGTGGACTCTCCGTTTCGTGGTGCTGCAGCATTCTCTGCTCTCTCTAAGTCTCTTTCTCTAAAACGCTTCCTCTTTTATAGGACTCCAGTAAACCAATCAAGACCAACTCAAATGGGTGGAGACATGTCATCCCCTAATCCAGTTTAACAACCATTCTTGACTAAATCACATCAACCAAGGAGATGATCTCAAATATACAGTATTGAATAGGGATTATTCTACCTTTAAGAAATGGGATTTATATCAAAACATGGCTTTTCTTAGGGGGCATACTTCCTTTCAAACCAGCACACCATTTTAAACCATACCTAATTTCCAAATAAAAAACAATAAAACACACATTTTTTCTTTCACCTAACAATACTCAACTGTCCTGCATATAACTGGAAACACATTAAATCTCTCCAGAATACGGCGCAATTCCTTGGGTAATATTCATTCTTAAACTTGATATCTTACAACTTAAATACTATAACATGAACAAAACAGCATTATAGTCCTCGTTTCTGTAACTGATCACGTGGCTGAAGTTCATATTTATCACTACCTTCTTCCACTACCCATTCCATGTTCCCTTTACACTCAGCAAGCAGTTCAGCTGGCCATGGTTCTTTGCCTGGTGGGGTGACCCAAACCTTCATTCCTGAAGTTTCAGAGCCATTGGTAGTCCTGCCTGGATTGGGTTTCTGCAGTTTTCCATTGATTTTAATCACAGGGCATGGTAATACTAAAAGACGCCCTAGGGGATCGTCTATATTCCAAGAAAACTCTTCTTTACCTCCATTATGTAGTTGCAGTCCTACTTTCCCCCGATAGTCAGGGTCAATCACCCCAGACAATAATGTAATTCCCTTCTTGGCTTGTTGATCCACTGGCGAAAGTAGCCCAAAGTGACCAGGTGGCAGTCTTAACTTCCAGTTCAATGGAATCACTGTTGTTTCTCCTGGAGGAAGCACTCCCCGTTTTGGAACTAAAACCTGTAGACCAGCAGAGCTTAGGGTCACAGGGACAGGAAGCAAAAATTTTCCTAGTTGATCACTAGGGGTAATTGTGAGTGGTACCACTCCCATTTCCACCCCTTGGTTCCTGGACCCATGGATCCTAGCTATGGGAGAAACAGCACCATACAGCGGACGCTGATTCAGAGCATATACAGCTTTCTGGAGAACATTACCCCAGCCTTTCAAATTTTTGCCACCTAGTTGACACCATAATTGAGTTTTCAAAAGGACATTCCACCCTTCTATCACTCCAGCTGCTTCTGGATGATGGGGAATATGGTAAGACCAGAGAATTCCATGAGCATGTGCCCATTCCCGTACTTCATTTGCTGTAAAGTGCATTCCTTGATCAGAAGCAATGCTATGTGGAATACCATGACAATGGATAAGGCATTCTGTAAGCCCACGGATGGTAGTTTTGGCAGAAGCACTGCGTGCAGGGAAAGCAAACCCATATCCACAGTATGTCTATTCCAGTTAGAACAAATCGCTGCCCCTTCCATAAAGGGAGTGGTCCAGTGTAATCAACCTGTCACCATGTAGCTGGCTGGTCACCTCGGGGAATGGTACCATATCGGGGGCTGAGTGTGGGTCTTTGCTGCTGGCAGACTGGGCACTCAGCAGTGGCTGTAGCCAAGTCAGCCTTGGTGAGTGGAAGTTCATGTTGCTGAGCCCATGCATAACCTCCATCTCTACCACCATGACCACTTTGCTCATGAGCCCATTGGGCAATGACAGGAGTTCCTGGGGAAAGAGGCTGACTGGTATCCACAGAACAGGTCATCTTATCCACTTGATTATTAAAATCTTCCTCTGCTGAAGTCACCCTCTGGTGTGCATTCACATGGGACACAAATACGTTCATATTTTTAGCCCACTCAGAAAGGTCTATCCACATACTTCTTCCCCAGACCTCTTTGTCACCAATTTTCCAAATATGGTCTTTCCAAGTCCCTGACCATCCAGCCAAACCATTAGTAACAGCCCATGAGCCAGTATACAAATGCACCTCTGGCCAGTTTTCCTTCCAAGCAAAATGAACAACCAGGTGCACTGCTCGAAGTTCTGCCCACTGGGAGGATTTTCCCTCACCACTGTCCTTCAAGGACACCCTAGAGAGGGTCTAAGGGTCTGCATTGTGATTCTCCTATAGGCGCCTGCCAAAGGCTCCAGACAGCATCTCTATTTGCCACTGACACTTCCAGCACCATTGGATCTGCTGGATCATACGGCCCAAGTGGCAGAGCAGCTTGTACAACAGCCTGGACCTGTCACAGAGCCTCCTCTTATTCAGGTCCCCACTCAAAATTAGCAGCTTTTCTGGTCACTTGATAAATGGGCCAGAGCAGCACACCCAAATGAGGAATATATTGTCACCAAAATCCAAAGAGACCAACTAGGCATGTGCCTCTTTTTTGGTCGTAGGAAGGGCCAGATGCAGAAATTTCTCCTTCACCTTAGAAGGGATATCTTGACATGCCCCGCACCACTGGACATCTAGAAATTTCACTGAGGTGGAAGGCCCCTGTATTTTTGTTGGATTTATCTCCCATTCTCTTACACGCAAATGCCTTACCAGCAAGTCTAGAGTAGTTGCTACTTCTTGCTCATTAGGTCAAATCAACATGATATCATCAATATAATGGACCAGTGTGATGTCTTGTGGGAGGGAGAAACGATCAAGGTCCCTGTGGACAAGATT
The DNA here is from genome assembly GCA_004026745.1 of Myrmecophaga tridactyla. Taxonomy (NCBI): domain Eukaryota; kingdom Metazoa; phylum Chordata; class Mammalia; order Pilosa; family Myrmecophagidae; genus Myrmecophaga; species Myrmecophaga tridactyla. Next base: position 26,041 of record PVIY010001315.1, on the reverse strand, counting down.
ATGACATAGGGCTAGAGAGCTGATATACCCCTGAGGTAGGAATTGCTGACCTTGCCAGTTGAAAGCAAACTGTTTCTGGTGGTCCTTACTAATAGCTATTGAGAAAAAAGCATTTGCCAGCGCAATAGCTGCATATCAGGTATGAGGGGATGTCCTTATTTGCTTAAGCAATGATACCACATCTGGAACAGCAGCTGCAATTGGAGTTACCACCTGGTTGAGCTTACGATAATCCACTGTCATTCTCCAAGACCCATCTGTTTTCTGCACAGTCCAAATAAGAGAGTTGAATGGGGATGTGGTGGGAATCACCAACCCTGCATCCTTCAAGTCCTTAAGAGTGGCAGTAATCTCTGCAATCCCTCTAGGAATCTGGTATTGTTTCTGACTTACTATTTTGCTTGGTAGGGGCAGTTCTAGTGGCTTCCACTTGGCCTTGCCCACCATAATAGACCTCACTGCACGAGTTAGAGAGCCAAGGTGGGGATTCTGCCAGCTGCTCAGTATGTCTATACCAATTATACATTCTGGAACTGGGGAAATAAGTACAGGATGGGTCCGGGGGCCCACTGGACCCACTGTGAGACGGACCTGAGCTAAAACTTCATTGATCACCAGGCCTCCATAAGCCCCCACTCTGACTGGTGGACCAGAGTGACGTTTTGGGTCCCCTGGAATTAATGCCACTTCTGAACCAGTGTCTCATAACCCCCAAAATATCTAATCATTTACTTTCCCCCAATGCACAGTTACCCTGGTAAAAGGCCATCGGTCTCCTTGGGGAAGGCTTGGAAGAAGATTAACCGTATAAATTTGTGGCAGTGTAACAGGGTTCTCCCCCAAAGGGACCTGCCCTCCCCTTCATTCAAGGGGCTCTGGGTCTGTAAACTGTTTCAAGTCTGGAAATTGATTAAGGGGCCGTGACTCTGTGTTTTTGTAACTTAGGTTAGACTTCTGTTCATTGACCTAGAACTCTTTTGTTTATAAAGCTTGAACAAGAATTCAGTAGACTGCCTTTCTATTGTATTTCTAGGTACCCCATGATTTATTAGCCAATGCCACAAATCTCTGCAAGTCATATAATTTTGACGCCTGCTTTGAGTTTATAATAGCCACGTCTACCCTGTCTTTGGCGATTAAATGCTGCCACCTGGCTTCTGCCAACTTGGGATCCGTCATCCCCACTGTGTTTAAGGACTCCAGGTCAGTGACAGCAGTTCCTACAGTAATATCTGACCTACAGATGTGCAACTACAGAGCTCTTCATGGATGATGGTGCTAGTCTCACAAATTTATTTCTCATTGTTCTGGTAAAAGGTATACCCTCCAGACATTCCTGGGGTGTAAGAGCAAACTTTGCATGATAAATCCATTCTAACATTCCAATCTCTCTAAGCCTGTGGATCCCCTCATCTACATTATACCAGGGAAGTTCTGGCATTTCAACCTGAGGCAACATTGGCCACCTTTTGATCCATGTTTCAACCAACCATCCAAACAAACTATTAATACCTTTTCTAACCTCTCGAGCTAGAACATTGAATGCAGAATCTATGCTTAGTGGGCCTGTTCTAGTTTGCTAGCTGCCAGAATGCAATATACCAGAAACAGAATAGCTTTTAACAAGGGGAATTTAATGAGTGGCTAGTTTACAGTTCTAAGGCCAAGGAAATGTCCCAATTAAAACAAGTCTATAGAAATGTCCAATCAAAGGCATCCAGGGAAAGATACCTTGGTTCAAGAAGGCCAATGAAGTTCAGGGCTTCTCTCTCATCTGGAAAGGCACATGGCAAACACATTCACAGTTTCTCTCTTGGCTGGAAGGGCACATGGCAAGCAAGGCGTCATCTGCTGGCTTTGTTTCCTGGCTTCCTGTTTCATGAAGCTCCCCGGGAGGCGTCTTCCTTCTTCATCTCCATAGGTCGCTGGCTGGTGGACTCTCTGCTTCGTAGTGTCGCTCTCTCTGAATCTCTTTCTCCAGAATGTTTCCTCTTTTATAGGACTCCAGTAAACCAATCAAGACCAACTCAAATGGGTGGAGACATGTCATCCCCTAATCCAGTTTAACAACCATTCTTGACTAAATCACATCAACCAGGGAGATGATCTCATTACAGTTTCAAATATACCGTATTGAATAGGGATTATTCTACCTTTAAGAAATGGGATTTATATTAAAACATGGCTTTTCTTAGGGGGCATGTTTCCTTTCAAACCAGCACAGGGCCCATATCAATAAATTCAGCCTGATCTAGCCTTATATTCCTCCCACCATTATCCCACACCCTAAAAATCCATTGCCACACATATTCCCGATTTCTCTTTATATAAATCGGAAAACTCACACAGTTCTTTTGGAGTATAACATATCTCCTCATGTGTGATACATTGCACCTCACCTTTAGGTGCCTGTTGGGACCTTATCTAGTTATAGGTCTGGAAGAAATGAGGGGTGGTGGGGGTGGGTCATGAAAATAATTAGAAATATCTTCCAAGCCATTTCCTTCAGGGCCTTCATTTGCAGTTTCATCTGGTGAAACAGGATTGCTCACTCTAGGCCTAATCCCTTCAGGAGGAGGTTAGGTGGACAACTCCTCAAGGCAGGCTGGAGGTGGGGCGGTTATGTCCTCAGGGGACACTATTACAGGGTTATCTAGAGAAGACTCAGCATGATCTAGGGTTTCAACCTCACCCCCGACGTCATTATCAATCCATATGTCATCATCCCATTTTTCAGGGTCCCACTCCTTTCCAATCAATGCCGTCACTTTAACAGCAGACACCATGCAAGACTGAGATTTCAGTTTACGTTGTAAAGTTGCTACTCTAACAATAAGATTCTGAGTCTGATTTTCAGAGATCTCAATTCTACGGCTACAGGAAATAAGATTTTCCTTCAGGATACTCATAGAAACGTCTACATCTGTCAGACGGCACTTAAGCTTCTCATTTGAAGCCTTAAGCCCATCCTTTTCACTCCTTGATGTAGCCAGTGTATCTAACAACAACCAGCCAACATTTGTATACCTCTTATTTCCACAAAACTCTGTAAAGGTGTCAAAAACATTATCCCCCAGAGCCTGGCTTCATATAAGCAAAGCATTAGGAGAATCGAATGGTGATATTTTGACTATCTCTTTTGCCAACTCACTCCATGGATTGGGAGTGTCATTCTGACTATGGGAATCAGAGTCCTTACTGTCTTTGAGTCCAATCAGAGTAGAAAACCATTCATAAAAACCCATTTGTAAGATTCTGTTTCTTAAGAACCACTCTTGGTACCAAGATGTATTAGTTAGGGTTCTCTAGAGAAACAGAATCAACAGGGAACACTAGCAAATATAAAATTTATAAAAGTATCTCACGTGACCATGGGAACGCAGAGTCCAAAATCTGCAGGGCAGGCTGTGAAGCCGACAATTCTGATAGAGGGTTTGGATGAACTCCACAAGAAAGGCTCACCAGCCAAAACAGGAAGAGCCTGTCTCTTCTGAATCCTCCTTAAAAGGCTTCCAGTGATCAGATTAAGCATTATTCATTGCAGAAGACACTCCCCTTTGGCTGATTACAAATATAATCAGCTGTGGATGCAGCTGACATGATTATGATTTAATTCTATGAAATGTCCTCATCACAGCAGACAGGCCAGCATTTGCCCAACCAGAAAACAGGTACCACCACTTGGTGAAGTTGACACATGAACCTAACCATGACACCTTAGATACAATGTGAAATTTCCCATTTTCAGTATTTCTGCCATTGGGGAGATCCTCAGAAATGGCCTCAGAAATGAAGTACAATTTATTTTCCCCTATCCAAGAGGCCCTGGAGTCAGAGAGTCTGAGTTTGAAGTCCTTTTCACCTTTTCCACTTGTATAACTGGAAAAGTTATTTAATTTCTTTAAACTTCCATTTTCTCATGAGAAATGAGGAAAATAGTATGTACACTTCAAATGGTTGTTACAGAGATATAGGATACAGGAATAATGAATGTATAGTGTAGTCACTGAGTTTAAGCTTAGAGCCAATCTGCCTAGGTTGAAATCCGGGGCTTTGCTAATTTACTAGCTGACCTTTTGGTCAAGTGATTTAACCTCCATGCCTTAGTTTTCTCATTTACAAAATGAACCTCAAAACAGTACCTATCTCATTGGGCCATTAAAAGATTAAATAAGTAAACATATGTAAAATACCTAAATAGAGTCTGGCACATATAGACATTTAAAAAATGAGAATCATCCTTTCTGTCTGCATTATCAAGATAGTCTTATACTTTGGTTTCTATGCCCAGTTTTCCTACTATCAATTTTATTCATTACTTACAATCTTTTAAAATCACTGTTCTAATTATGTCATTTCCAGATAAACATCTTTGCCAGTTTTTCATTATCAATTAAAGAAATTCCTGACTCTGAAGAGTCATATTCCAACACAATATAGGGCCAAATTATCTTTCTAATTTTAGTTTTTACTATTCTGGAATGCCTTTAAGACTGGTGGAATAACCATCACCCAGACTGTAAAATAACCAACATTTGTGGAGCACGATCTCTGGTGAGAAATTAGGCCCCAGTTTCTTCATCTGTAAAATGCAGGTTAGATGAATTCTAATCTCCTCTTATCACACACCATGCACCATACATATACAAAATAGATACTCGACTGTGATCTTTATTGAATTAAATTTTAGTAACATCTGCAAACAAATAACAAATCACCAAAATAATTAATCATTACTTTGATTTGCTAAAATATTACTCTAAATTTTTAATGCTGATTTTATCAAGTATACAGAAATAAATGCAATCAATGAAAATTATGTAACAAATTATGGAAGGATTAAAATAATTTGCACTCATTTTTCTCTTGAAAGTTGAATTCTACCACACTGGGCTCCTGAATTGTGGATTAGGAGCAAAATGAAACTTGGAGATTGATTTGCTGAACTAAATATTTGGGCGTTGGGTATGTGAGGTGTGTCACTGGTGTCTTAACAGCTACTTGGCTGTGAGGTCATGCATGGATCAATGAGGCAGATTAGGTTACATCGCAATTCTTCAGAATACTTGGGTGTAAATGAATACAGACTCTGTTCAGACATGGAAATAATGACTTCTATGCTTGCAACTATAAAAACAACTAGGCTTTTTTTTTATTTTATTTTAACCAAGCTTATTTTGGAAAATGAAATGAGATGCTGAGATCAAACAGGATTTTGTCTTTTCTTAGAAAATGGTGGAAATATGTGCCTCCAAGCTACACTGACCAATGGGTACAATGAATCCAAAAGTCTTTTCTTGGAAAAGCAGTTAAAGGAAAAAAAATAACGTTAAAACAAATCAGAAAAACCTGAATATTTTCAACTGTATAATTTGTGCTGTCAGTTCAGGTTAATCTTTTCCAGAAAACTGTCTTACTAGTTAGAGGAAGTGTGCTAAATGCAATTGAGATTCAAGTTACTGACTGGAGCTGCCAAGGCATTTGTGCTAGCATATTTTCAATTTGTTTTTCTAAGGAAGTGATTGTTATGGAGAATTCTGTGGACAAAATGTCCAGAAGAACCCTTATGCTAGCAATAAACTCTTCTAAGTCCTTTCTACCAATATTTTCTTCATTGTTTTGGGAGTGATAATACAACCTTACCATCATCAAACAAATTTTCTTTCAAAATTTACCTACTAAATATTTCTACATAATAAGCATTGGTATATACATAAAAGTTATAATTGTGAGCTATTTCTCAACTTTAGTGACAGTTATCTATTCAAGAAAAGAGAATCCCAAAAAAGGAGTGTCTAGAAAAAAGTTTTTTCCCATCTATTTTTCCATTCCAATGAAATTTGAGATGTCAATGATTCTTTGTCTCAACTTACTAAAAGCTATAAGAAAAAGCTACAATCTGTTTAGTAAATAAAATGATACTTTCAGTCATCAATTCAGAGCCACTACAGCTATTCAAAACCAGCATTTATCCTGTTCTAGTTTACAAGCTGCTGGAATGCAACACACCAGAGATGGATTGGCTTTTAATAAAAGGGGATTTATTTCATTAAAAACAGCTTCGGAGGAAAGGCAGCTAACTTTCAACTGAGGTTCTTTCTTACGTGGGAAGGCACAAGGTGATCTCTGCTGGCCTTCTCTCCAGGCCTCTGGGTTCCAACAACTTTCCTGGGGTGATTCAAAGGCCTGGTGAGGTATGCTGAGCTGCTTGGGCTGTGCTACGTTGAGCTCTCTCATTTAAGAATCCAGCCAATTAAATCAAACATCATTCATTGCAGCAGGCATGCCTCCTAGCTGACTGCAAATGTAATCAGCAATAGACCACACATTTGTTAAGAGCCTTTTTCATTTGTTTCCCATAATTCAGTTTAGAACCTGGTATATAGAAGTATTCAGTAAATGCTCACTGATTCACTGAATAAGTATATTACTGTATACTAGAGTCCAAAATGTAGGATCCTATCTTTGGTTCCAGATAATAGAGCTTGCACCCTTGACTCCCAGTGTGAGGTGTTTTGTTATGTTTTTTGCTTTTTTTGCATAGGCAGGCACTGGTAATTAAACCTGTGTCTCTGGCATAGCAGGCGAGAACTCTGCCTGCTGAGCCACAGTGGCCTGCCCTCCCAGTGAGTTTTTATGCATTACTAAATCTCATTTTTCGTTTTAGAGATTCAGAAGATATTCTTTAAGAATTATTTTAAATGGGTTAGTAGTTAAAAAGCAGGTTTATCACTTGTAATATTTTATTATTTTTTATTGTTTTAGTACTTCTGTAACTTAGAAAGGCTGTTTTTGATTATGTATAACAATGATACTCAGAGGCTACTGCATCTTTCTAAATGACTTATTAAATGGAACAATAACTTTCTAATTATTTTACAACATTTGAGTTTCTTGTCCCAAAATAGAGTTTAAATAACAAACAGTTTGCTTCTATAATACAGTGAGTAGCATTTTTGCTTCACTGCTGTTTCCTTTCCATTTTCGTAGGAAAATAATTTCTCTTAAACCAGGCCAGTATTCATGAGGAGACAATCAGTAAGTCAATACAAATGTCAATTTAGAAAATAACATATACATTTTCATGATATTGGTATTGTATATCAGGGTGAGACTTTCAACCCAGTATTAAATCACCAATTGATTTTAGATGTGTGGATACAACAGTGGTGCTTAATATCCCTACCAAATGCAAAGGATTTAGAAAGCCTTCATTTGTAGATCTAAATCTATCATCATCTTGGATTGTTTATAAATCCAACCAGGTGTAACAGAAATCTGCAAGACCCCAAAGCTTTAGCATCAGCAAGCCACCAGGTGCCTTGGGGATTAAAACTTAAGTCCATTTTCCTCAAGTCTTAAAATTTCTCTAACTATGATAAATTTTTATTTGCCCTGGGCCACTAATAAAATCAAAAGAAAAAGATAAGCATGAAGAAGATAAAGCAAGACCTAAAGCATTAAAAATGCAAAATGAATTAAACTTTCAAGCAGAATATGGTTAACCTGGGTCTTTAATAAGAAATCAGCTCAAGTTTGATGGATATTTAACAGCACAAACTTCAGTGTTCAGCAAAAATCCTTCTGATGATTAAGTGTTTAGACTTAATGACTAAAACTATTAAACTTAATGACTAAAAAGTGATAACTATGCTACCTAAAAGTAGGAAAATGTAGGCCAATATTAATTCAGCTCCTATAATAATACTAAAACCATAGCTATGACATCACACTGTGCTCAAAGACCTCAACAGACTCAGGCATTTCTTCAGAAACTACATATCTTATTTCTGAGTGTTGCAACAAATCAAAAATAAACATCCAAAGCATCTGGCCTGTGGTTTTGGGTTCATAGGCACACAAAGAGAACACAAATTGTTCTCTTTATTGTTCTAAATCCAGCCAGAAAGGAAGATATGGGATTTTGTTTAAGAGGACTGTGCTGGTTTGAACCTGTTATGTACCCCAAAAAAGCTACATTCCTTTAATCCAATCTTGTGGGGGCAAATATATTGTTGAGTGGAACTTCTGACTAGATTAATTCCATGAAGATGTGACCCCACCCATTCAGGGTGGATCTTAATTAGTTTATTAGAGTCCTTTATAAAAACCAATCAATTTCTGGTATATTGCATTCTGGCAGCTTTAGCAAACAGAAACAAGGACTTAGAACCAACTAATAGGAAACTTTCCTATTATCATGTCACTAAAAACAGCTAACAAAGTTTTTATGTCCAAAAACAACACAACAAAACAACAATCAACAAAACCCACATTAAAGGCTGATAAACAAAAGCGATTTCAACTGTTGCTAAATGATCTTTCATTTGCTTGTGAGTGAACTGGGAGAACTGAAGCCAATAAATGAGGAGAACTAGTGCCCTAAAATTCAAATCTTGTATTTGATGCATTTTTAACTGGAAAGGTGTCTGCAAAGGATGGAACAAAGAGTTATGGATATGATAAAAATATTATATCTACCTTCTTCCACTAGATTATGTTGATTTAACTGTTTGACACAAGGCATATGTACCAGAGAAATAACATATGTCAAAATGCACCTCAGCAAAATGGGATCCAGACTGAACTACAGAACTTGTCATAGAGTTAGATAGATTTGTAGTATATTGGTTTAGCTAGCCCAATGTTTTCTGGTTAGCAGGGCCCCAGGGACTGTATGATGAGGACAGGCCTGTCTTCACTGACATCAAATCTTATTGTTTGTGACTCATATCACCTAATCATCAGCACTTTTTCCAAATTATGGCTAATGTTTTCCTATGTACTGGAAAAGAGTTAAGTTTATACTGTTAATAGAATCACTGGCAAGCCACAGTATTTATTGGGGAATGTTTTGAAGGAATTTATGAATCAAATCAGGGTAAAACTGGGCAGCTACTGAGAATTCTATTTAATTGTGATTTTATAGTTAGGCAATTAGGTAAAAAACTATATAGGCTGGTAAATAATCCATAGGCTCTTTTATGCTTACTTTGTCTATTACCATTTTCTATTATATTTTCCTAAAATAGGAATCAAGGGAAGAAAAGGAAACAAAATGTAGAACAGTTGGAAAGGAAGAAGTAAAAATTGGTCTTTGCATTTGTCATGATGGATGATTTACATAGAAAATCCAAAAGAATCTATAAACTATTAGAATAAATAAATTGATTTGGCAAGTATGCAGGATTCAAGTATTTCCAAATATTAGCAACAAAAAATCATGATTTTTTCTAATTTATAATATCATTTATAATAATACATACAGAGACAAAATCGTATACCTAGGAATATAACGAAAGAAAAAAGTGTGAAAGTTCTATACTGAAAACTATAAAACTGTTAAAAATATTTAAATAAATGAAGCTATATGTCAAATCATGAATCAGAGGACTTGATAATGTCAAATTGTCAACTTTTCTCAAACTGATTTATAGATTCAATGCAATCACACTAAAAATGCAGGAAGTTTTATTTACTTACTGAGAGAAACTGAAAAGCTGATTCTAAAATTTATAAGGATATTTAAAGGATCTACAACAGCCAAGGCAGTCTTGAAGAAGACAAAGCTGGATGACTTATCTTACAGATATCAAGTTTATCTGATATAATTTTTAAACCTATGTACGATGCTGCCCTGACAATTTTATCTCAGGTCCAAAATACCTATTTGTTTAACATAGTTTAGCTAGTTTAATTCATTTTTCCAAGTGTATATCTGAGATTGCCATAATACAACCACTTATGATATTGCTTTAAGTAATATTTTAAAATATTATAATGACATCTAATGCAAATTGTTTCCTTATATCCTCATGAAAACTGTTAAATTTGTGTTTCTTTCATCTTTTTTTTTCCTTCAGTTTTTCAGGAGACATGGATGAGAATAATCAGAAACTAACATCTACTGAGGTTCTTTCTACCTAATGTTGCTCACCCAATAAATATTATACTGTTAAAAAATAAAGTAATTGAAAGAGTAGACTTTGTAAGAACTGATTATAATCAATCAAATCCCCATTAGGTGAGGAAAAATATTACTAGAAATTAATTAGACATATATGATATATGAGTAATTGAATAAATGGACATATGCCTAACTTTAGAGAAACACCGGTATACCAAAATGAATATACGGACCAGTTGTGTCCTTGGGCTAAAGACAGGGAAAATGCAGAATACAAGTTCTGCCATGTAATTTTATCTTTCTAACCTAATTAATATCCCAGAAAGGAAAAGGGCATTTTACAATGCACCAATAATATCCAGAAAAACACGCAGTGCTGCTTTACAGGTAACTGCATTTAAAGCATAAATGTTCCTCTAACACAGATCAACTATAAACTTCATCTGCCTTTTAAGATCTCTGTTATATTATTTAGTCTGTTTAACTGACAGTTAAGACCCCAAAATACAAATATTCATAAGCCAGGGCTTATGGGCTTACTCAAAGTTTATTCAATACAAAGTGGCTTCTGCCTGTTTTTGAGGCTTGTTTGAAAAGCCTGAAAGTGCTTTTCTTCTTGGCATTAACTCTAATTCCAGCATTATTATTTTTTAAAACATTTTTTAATTGCAAAATATAACATATATACAAAGTAAAGAAAGAAAAACAATTTTCAAAGCACACTTCAACAAGTAGTTACAGAACAAATCCCAGAGTATGTCATGTGCTACCATTACACCCTCTCAGATTTTTCCTTCTAGCTGCCCCAAAACACAAGAGGCTAGAAGGAATATTAACATAGTGATTCAGCAGTCATACTTGTTTGTTAAATCCTATTTTCTCTGTCATACCTCCTCCTCCTCCGATCCCTCTTCCAATTTACAGTGATCTATAGGCAATGCCTGTTCTGACTTTTTCATGTTGAGAAGGGTGTTACCACTAAAGGAAGGGGGATGTAATCAACTGATAATCTTGGAGAGACTGGTCCTTCCAAGTTTCAGGATTTATTTGACTTAGGAACTCTTCGAGAATTATAGGCTCCAGGAAAGCAAACCGTGCATGAAACCTTTATAGAGTCTCAGTTCAAGCCCTAAGTGTTCTTAAGAGTCAACAGGAGGGATGTTCATTGGGGCTAAGCAAACCATGGCAATTAGCACTTTCGAACTGAAGCCTGTATAAGAGTACCCTCCAGAATAGTCTCTTGACTCTATTTGATTTCTCTTGGCCACTGATACTTTATTTTATTATACTTCTTTTCCCCCATTTAGTCAGGAAGGCATTGTCAATCTCACAGTGCCAGAGCCAAACTCATCCCTGGAAGTCATGCCCCTCATAGCAGTGAGGGTAATGATTTTCCTTGCAGAGTTGGGCTTAGAGAGAGTGACGCCATCTTTGAGCAACAAAAGAGGTTACCTGGAAGCAACTCTTGGGCCTTGTTATAGGTAGTCTTATCTTTTCCCCTACAGAAATAAGTCTCATATGGGCAAGCTTCAAAATCCAGGGCTTGGCCTATTTTCTTAGGAGTCCCCAATGGTTGAGAGGGTACCCAGGGTTTTCCGGATGGAAGAGTTTAATAGTTCCACATACATATATTATACTAATAATTTAGATCCTTAAGGAACTCTACCAATACTTTTTATTTATCAGCCCACCACAGTCTGGGTGTGAGATGTATCCTGGTATCATATTAAATTATACAGAAACACAAGGCTTCATTCTCGTTTTGGACTCCAGGAGTTTGGGCTGTTTAAATGAGCTATCCAGACAGGCTGACTTAGATTATGCTACCGAAAATTTAGGTTCTAGATATAATAAACCTCTCTGCCTTTGGTCTTATTTAGTTGGTGAAGGTCTAGAGTACACACATTTTACCCTGTATTCTGATTCACCTTAGACACAGACAGATTGGCTTTGTTTTTTACTCTAATTGAGGCCTAATCTCTTTTTTGGTTATTTTACCTATTATATATAGCTATGCCAACTTTCAGGGCTGTAGCACTCCATTTCTGGGTCTTAGGTGCCAAAGAGTTATTCAAAGTTCCAGGGATATACCAGCTGATACACGTAAAGCTCAGTGTCTCAGAATCCAAAAACACATTTATAACTTCAGACTAAGTGTGACTGCTATAAAGGCATACAATCTAGGCTCCCATTTTTTTTACAAGTATTTTCTGAAAGAGACCTTAACATATCTGTTCTTTTTTTTCTGTTTTATTTCACACAAAACATTGTTCCCAAGGTTTATTTAGTTCACTGCATGCTTTTTGACATCTTTCCTTTTTGCAGCTGCTCCATATTCCATCATATAAATTTATCACAGTTCACCATTCTGTTTCTCAGTTTTTGTACCCTTTGGTTCCCTCAATCTATTGAGCATTGTGGATAATGGAAAGAAACCATGTCTCACAGTATCCTCACTTGGTTGTACAATCAGGAGCACTCTCAATTTTAGACGATTTTCACTGGTCCACAGCACCAAAGACTCAACAAACACAGCATTACCAAATATCAAATCAAAAGTACCTCTTATCACTTGTTTCCTATCCCCCGCAATTAGTTACCCCTGGTATTGTTGTGGTTCTGTTGATGTCTTCCTGTTAATTGTTGGCCATCGCATGCATTTTTAGTTTTCCCCCATATCCCTCTACTATTGACTCTGTCCACCATCAAACCTTTGAAGTAGTTCATGCGAGAATTTATTTATAATTGAAGATTTAATCAGTTAACTCCTGCATTATCTTTAACATTAAAAATAAAAAGTCCCTTACTGCATTACCTGAAGTCTCTATAACAATTATGTTTTATGTTATAGTCTAATTTTTTTGAGGTATAATGGCACAATCATTTAATATAACCACCAGTCTTCACCAAATAAATTTCATACTTTGTGCCTGGGCTAGCAGCATCTTGCATTGTGACATTCCTATACACATATAAGCATTTTATCCAAGTACAAATGTTAGTTAAAAGAGTAAATTAAGCAAGACTATACAAAGATAAATACACACTGTAGGTTATTTTTCTTCTTGCATTATTTTTGTTGCACAGTAAATTGCAATTACAGGTCAGTATAATGTTACTGATCTTTAGAAAACATTTTGAACTGTGAGGTATGACAATTCCCTTTGAGAGGAAGCTAATCAGTAAACCTGAATATTTTGAATGATTTTTCTCCTTTTTTAAATTAATGGTCTAATTTTAAATAATTTATTTCTTAATGAGAAATTTTCAGTTAATAAGCTCCATTTGAACTTTGTGGCATGAAAACCTAATGTAATTTCTTGTAGAAATTTTTCTTTTCATTTGGTTGAGAATATAAACACTAAGTCAGGATACCTTATAATTATCTTACTATAAATCTGGAGGAGAGTTGTTTACAGCAGCTCAAAGGTATTTTACAATATTGGAACAGGCTCAGAATGCTTCTAATAGGACTACAAACAACACCGTCCTCAAGAGACAGGTATTTATCCTAATTATTTATTCACCTAGATGTCATCAATAATATCTTAACTACCCAAATCTGGTTAATTATGCTATCATTTAGTAGATGTTCCATGAATCATGGATTGAAAATAAATAAATGTTCCCATGAAAAACTGTATGTTCCCACATAGTTCATAAGCTGTTTGAGGAAATCCTTGAATATTTACAGATTATCTTTAAATAGATCATGTGATTACAGACATTGGAAATGTGCTAATAGATGTATGTATAAACATTAAACAATGTATAATTATGGAAAGTGTCCTTCTGACACTGAATCCCTGAATGTATTATTACAAATTGTAAAACACACCATATAAATCTTAAACACAATTTTCAAAGTGTGTTAACTAAATAAACAAATTTCATATTCTACCTTTCTATTATATCATAGACAGGAACAAATAGACAATGGCTCAGTTGTTTGAGACCACAGTACAAGGGGAGTGTTGTAAGCATAAAAAGGGAAAAATAGGGAGCACCTAGACCTAAGTTTTACATTTAGAGAGAGAAAAAAAAAAGAAAAATATCCTTCAGTTCTCCATTGTCAACTATACCAGTGATTTAAATTCCTGATAGGCTATCACTTAACTAGGGCTCTTTTTAAAACTTCAGTTTTCTGAAAACGGTGGCGTAAAAACATGTTTATTTCTATACTTCCTCTCAAAATTCTACTAGAATGAGAGTTAAGAAATAAAAACGTATAGAACTTCAAGAACAAAAAGAACTAACTAGAAAGAAGACAACAGCTGATAAAAGATGCTGACAACATTTTGGAAAACATAAAGTAGAGGGATAAGAAGTAGTAAACACTCATCAAACTAGAGGAAGAGGCAACCCCAATGTCTGCAGCGAGAGACCAACAATAAATAGCAAGTTGATTTGAGTCAAAGAATCCTACAAAACTTCAGGAATCTGAGGTACCTCTAAAAGTATAAGAGAGGGGTGGAACTAAAACAAGAAGTTCTAAAGTCCTTGTAAGAAACAATTAGAGCTCAAGATTTCTACAAAAAATGAGGGTTCTATCCTTTCCCAATTCAACAGAAGATGGAATGCTTAGTTTCCGGAGAAAATGAATCAGAGAGATTCTATACGTGTGTGCCCCAGCACCTATACTAAAACAAAAGGATTATGTAAAAGTCTACTCTGTTGTTACTGCTATTCAATGCACAAGAGAAAGAAAAACAGGGAAGATGCTGAAATGTATCTGTTACACTAAGTCTACCATACATTATGACTCTTCAAGCACATTCATCTAACCCCTTTTGGAAAGAGCTATGGACATGGGAGAACAGCTAATAAATCTTTTTCCTAGGAAAGCAATTTTCAATTTATTACTGAAGTCATGCTTGTTAAAGCAAGTTTTGGCAAACTGCATAAGACTATGGTATAATAAACTGAGAGCTCTTCAGTTCTAGGGCAAGAAGGTAAAACACTGTAACTGGATACTAAAGTAAATGCCTAAATTTAATAATTCCAGTAACAGAACCTTCCCCATGACTCTGCCTGTCACTATCTCTGTAATTATTTTGTAAGAAAAACTAATTAAAATTATATTTTATTTGTTTATCTAGACAAGGAAAACACGAGAAAAATAAATTATTATATATGAAGCCATTCCAGAGTACAAAGATCTGCCATTGTAGTACATAGACAGCTTGAAATTTTTTTTTGAGGGGGATGGGCAGGCTCCAGGGATTGAACCTGGGTGCCCAGCATGAGAGGTGAGAATTCTACCACTGAACCACCTATGTACTGCCCCCCAGCTTGAATTTTTTAATGTTGTAATAATTTCATTACAAATCTGGAGAAAGTTACTAGAACCTTAAAGCATTAATATTGACTATTATTCCACTTAAAATTCTGTTACGTATGTAGAAGATAATCTTCTTGATAAAACATATCAAGCATTAGTTATTACTTAATCATTGGATGCATGTACCAGTAGAGTAGTACGTATAACTGCTCCAAGGACTACCCAATTACCATCCCTCCACTCCTAAGTTTATTTTGCATTCACTACTGGCCACCAGGCCTGACAGTACCAGATCAAGATCACAGACCTTCTCCTTCAGTCACATCAGAACGATCCAACTTGGTTTCCTTATGTTGTCCTTCTGCCACTTTCACGGCAACAGCTCGGCAAATGGCCCCAAGCTTTCTATCCAGAGAACGTACTCCTGCCTCTCTGGTATATCTGCCATCAAAGAAAAATAACTTAATTTTGGCTAAACACCAAGTGAAAAAATGGACAGAAGTAATGTGATTAACTTATACTAAAGTAACAGTTACATTTTAAAGTTCATTACAGTTTCTTGAGTACTAAAAAGAGTTCTTAAGCAAAAGTTTTTAATTTAGAGTTCTAAGAGTTATTATTCTTGAAGTATTCCTGAAAGAATAAGAAAAGTAACACTCTCTTTCCAACTAGAGCAAAAAATAATCTGAGAGAGAAACCTACTTTTACTAGGATTCTTGCTAATCATCCCTATTCAGTATATTTTCATTGTAGGGGTTTCTAAAGAAAGAAAGGATGCTGAGGGTTGCAAGCACTGTGATTTTATGAAGACTCTAAATGTGGTTAAGTAGACAGAGCTGTCTCTAAAAAAACTTCTGTTAGACTTAAATTCCGTAAGCCTTACACAAACCATAACATAGTACAACCATTTTTTTAGCCACTCAGCTTTGGATGGATTTGAATGAGCAGCATTTGGGTAGAGAATGCAGTTTTCTTACCTGAAAAAATTGGAGTTGATCAGACAAACACATATTTTAGATTATAGGGAAGCAGATTTTTAAATTAAGAAGCTCTTGGCTAGATACCCTAAAGCAAAACTCAGTTCATCAAAGGGATGGGAGGATACATAAAATTCCTAATATACAACTGCATATAATTTCAACAAAGACAAAAACAGGGAGGCATCTTAAAAATAAACCAACATATACGAGCAAAATAAAAACAAAAAGTACCTACCGAGACAACTGCTTGATCAGCTCAGATTAAAAGGTCTAGACAAAAAGGGGAAGCAAAGGGACTAAGGAAGTATAGGAAAAGAAAGGCATGAACATGCAAAAATGGTACCAAGTAGTGCAGAGTGAACTGAAGTTTGCCAAAAATACTAAGGACAATAAAAATAAGCTTTTATGCATTTGAATAAAAATGGGCTACAAATGAATGCAGACAGTACAACATTAGATGACAGAAAGACTTGATGATAATCAAGATTCCAAAAAATCAGTTTGTTGTAATGGTATTTGAAACTAACAATAAAATATACATCGTTGCAGACATCCACATTTGGGACTATAAATACAGAATGGGATAGACTGGGCTTAGCAGAAATTCATACAAAAAAAAGAAAGATGTTATATTACTATTAAGTGCAACAGGCAAGAGAATAACATTAAAAAAACTAACAATCTTGTGATATATAATAACACAGAATGAGAAAAGTAATGGTCTTCCTATACCATAAAGTATTTAGACTACATTTGAAATATTATATTCTGCTCTGAATGTTTCATTTTAAAAGGGACATTGATATTAAGGAATTCATTCAGAAAGAGGTTAATCAGGTAGGTAAAATGTCTTGAAACAAGGTCAAGAGGAATGGTAATGAGAATAGGAATGTTTAGCCTGAAGAAGAAAAATTTATGGGGCATGGATCTGACAGAAGGATTGTACAAGGGCAAAATTAAACTTAGATTCCAGGTGCTCTTATAGGATAGAAGAAAGAAATTGCAGCGAGACGAATATAAAGAATTTAACAATTCAGAGTTACTCACCAAATAGTTAAGAGTAAGCATCCTAGCATTAGAATTATTCAAGCAGTCTGGTTATATTGGGGGTTAAGTAAGACTAGATTATGTCTAAGATTCCCTCCTCTGGACCTTCAGAGTTTTAAGGTTATGACATACTCCAAAAGATTGAAAACTCAAATCTGTGTCCCATATCCAGTGTGCCTGGAGTAGCATGCAGCTGTGCTGTTTCTAAAAATAGTATAAAGACAATTAAAACTGCTCAGAGATTTCCTCATGTCTACAGCTTTAAAGAAAGATCTGAGATTTCAAATTAACCAGAGAACGTAAAGACAGTTCTCCAGGTAATAATTGTAAAATACTAATAATGATTACTCTTCTGAATCATTATTATTTAGATTCAGATAAGCTATGGATACTTTATCATTTGTTTTACAGATTTGGAAGATATCAAAAAGGTTAAGTGATCTGTGGAAAGTTATTCAAAGGCATCTAGATAAGGATATTTGAAGTTTTTACATATAAAGCACCTAATTTATTTCTTCTAGCTTATCCACATAGTAAATCACAAAACAAGTTATGAAAAGGAACTCCCAGGTCAAATTTAGTCTTATTGTTTTGTATATATATATTTAAATAGACTTCCAAAAAATGGCTAGCATAGCTAGCTTAGATTAAAAGATAGATTGAACGGCCAAACTACTCGAAATTCAAAAAGGAGAGATACTTCACACTTTTTTTTAATCTATAATGTTCACACATTTGTACACAAATATATAATGCAAAGTGTGTGATTTCACTTTGACTATTTTTTCTTCTTAGTTAGAATCACCTTTTATTTAGTTCTTTCTGATTAGTCAGTCTTCTAAGCATAAAAATTCTGAAAAATGAACAAAGCTTATCTCAGGAATCTTTTCTACTTTGTTTTTTTAGTTTTGGATCTTAAATTTTTGTTTCAATTTTGAATCATAGTTCACTCAAATGATATTACCAAAAGCATTTCAGGACATATTTTTCTTCAAATTTAGAAATTAAAGGACCATACTATTTTCTGTATTTTGTGTTTGCTTTATACACACAGATACATGAAGATAGATATACCCTAACTTGTACGCTGGATATGAGTTAAATGTAATGTGTTTCCATATAGAACCAGGAAGTATGTTTTTGTTTCTTCTTCTCTGCTTCACTTGTTTTCATAATCAATAAACTATATAAAACCGTTCACAAAGGCTTAGTAGGAATGTAGTGGAATGAACTGTGTAGGTTCCTGTGGCTTCCCATTTATTGAAACAGAAAAGCCACAGGACCATCGGGCTTACATTGTTAGATACTTCACATTTCTTGAAAACCAGCATCTGCTGGAACGGGCTACATGAGTAGTGCTTGGCAATCTGCCACAATCTGCTAGATGATGCAATGGAACTGCAATACGGAGTCAAGAAAACTATAACATGCTATGGTAAACATAAATTCTCCACATAGTATATTTTCCATTCAAACAGGCAATATATAAATTAGAGTAAGCAATGCTCTACTCAATTTATGTATTGCTTGCTACAGACTTGCATACTTGGGAACAAACTTTGCAAAGCACCTTCTCTATCATTCCAATGTTAACTGTGAAGATCAAAACTCTAAAGGATTTTAAAAATCTTTCAGTCAAAGAGAACCGAAGAAAAAAAAAGCCGAATAACTTAAAACAGATGTCTGAAAGTAGCATCACTTCTTAAGAGAATTCAACAACTTTGAAGATCCTGAGCATATCAGGTTTCTATACGTCCCCTGTTTTTGGCTATTGATTTACTGATTCTATTTTGACAAAGTTGAAATTCTGGTTCAACTAAGGTTCTTAGCTATGAAGGCATTCTAAATGCTTTCTCCTCATATAGAGACCTGGGTAAATCAATTAAAATGCAAAAGTTTGCTAGGAATCTTTGGAAATAAAGAAATGGATGCTATGAATTGCCAGTAAAATAATCTGTTTCAGACTCAAGCATTAGTGAAACCTCAGAATGGTTGGCTAACCTGGTGATGATGGCAAGAGTAGTAACCTGAGGGATCTGAATCTGCTGTGGAGTCAGCCCATGTTGTTCCAGTTGTTTTGGGATCAAGTGCCTATGTGCTATCTCTATCTTCTCCTCTTGGGTATATCCTGTAAAACAAGTGATCTTGTTCTGTAGGTACTTACGTGGCTTCCACAGTGTCATGCTTTTTTAATGAATCAAATGTAGAGTCAATGGATCTTGGTTTTAGAACGAATTTACACATTACTTCAACTAAGATGATTGATTATCAGAATAAAGAAATTTAATCTCAAATTAACTGTTAAAATTCCCAATTTCTTAACAAACAAATCAAGCATTTACTAAGCACAGTGTTTGTTTGACAGCCCTCTGATTAAATATATATCTCTCAAAGAGAAAAAAAAATTGCAGTCAAACCTGAGACTTAATATGCTCTAAAATATTACTATTATTTAATAGGAAAATAAACACATCCCACTTCTTTAGTATAATCTGAAAGACATGTAAAAAATCTTACCAAACAAAATTCAATTAAATAAGCATTAGGTTACAAGAGAATGGTTCCACAGGAGCTGTATCTAAAACTATGATTATAAATGTTAGCAACAAAACAAAACAAAAAAATGAGATGTCTGTATAAAAGTTTTTTTCACGTGCTGGAATTATATTTATATACTTAAAAGTTTATCTTTTTATTTTTTTAATAGCCTCAATGAGTACAGATTTACTTTGTCTTTAAATCCTGTAAGACAAAATTCCCCTGACCTAATGGCCTCTTTCTAACAAGCAAAAATTAACAATATAAATTGATAGGGCATCTTTTGAATAGAAAAAGAAAAAATAGAAAAAATTCTGCAGGAGTTATGCTGAACAATTTACTCACATTAGTGTATCTTATGGAGTTTCTACCTTAATTTTTGCTGTCCAAGTAATTAAGACAAACAGCGGAATTTATTTACTATTAGTGACTAAAGGACTTTATTTTGTACACTCCAGTGAAGAAGATATGGTAAAAAACTATTTAAGTACTTGAAAGATCTGACTAAAGAGAGGAATTTAAAAGTACTATACACTTTTATATAAAAGTGAGGTCAGATTTAATAAGGGAAAAGTTCAGCTCATTAGGCACCATCTCTTAACAGGAGTAAATGATTAAACAACACCTTCCCAGGGAGATGGTAGAAACTTCAAAATCTGATACATGGAAGCTGAATTCACCATGTGAAGGTCTATTTTTGGTTTCTATACACTGAATGAAAATATAAATTACTTTGAATCTACACAAAACCTGGTTTATAAACTAGAGTCAGAACTTTTGAAGATTTATATCTTGAAAATCAACTTCTGCACTCAAAACTCCACGGAATTACCAATTTAAAAGGATTATGCTCAGAAAGGCAAGAATATTAAATCATGATTTAATATGTGAATAAAGTACCTGGCACCTGAATTATCTCCATTCTGTCCAACAGAGCAGGTGGAATGGTAGCAGTGGTATTGGCAGTAGCTATAAAAAGAACTTGGGAAAGGTCAAAGGCCACATTTAGATAATGATCTGTGAAGTTATGGTTTTGTTCAGGATCCAACACCTAAGGGACAATAAAAAACTTTTAGACAAAAAGAAAAATCAACAAAGCTTTTAGACAAAAAAAGTTTTACTAGTTCCAATAGAAAACTGTATAAATTCATGATGCATTAGCAAAGTTGATAGCTCTGCTCAATATAGTTAATCTGGGAAATACAAGGATAACATTAGAACCTGGGCATCATTTTTTTGCACACCCTACACTTAAAATTTTTTTTTTAAGAAAACATGTTCAGTATCAAAAACTTTGAAAATTTTTGATTTTCTCAGCTTGACAGAGATTACTCTTTAAAGCTTTGTTCCTAAATTTATTAATGGTTCATTGTGTGACCATAAATAAATTACCAATCCTGCAGAACCTGTTTCTCCTTCTTGGTAATACTCCCTGTACTAACTGCTATGGGAACATAAGGCAATTGCATTAAGTATTTTGAAATTTTTAGATAGCAGGTAAAATAATAATCACCACCACTATATTCTTCCTCAAACATTATTAGAAAGTTGGTATACATTCTTTCACTTAAAGGGAATATAATAAATAACAGTAAATTAGTAAAAATTACTGTGACTATATTATGACACAGCATAAGGAAAAATTCACTTTTTAAAAATGCCTTAAAGCAATACCATATTGTTCCTAATTAATAAAATATCAATATCTCTTAAAAATATTTTAATTGGGTAAATTAGATAATTTTATTAAGAGTTTCAAAACACTCAGCAACTGTATATTGAAAAGACTATCTTCTTTGGGTACTGTTCAAATATTTCAAGTCATAAGGCACTCACTGCTGATAGGTCTACACAGGACCTTAAAGAAGGCACCAAGTCTCTTCTGTATATTTTAAACTTTAAGCTTTAAACTTTATCATTACTTTCATTTATACTAAACTAGCTTAGAGATAAAAAGCTTTGACATACATATTCAAAAAGGAAGCAAAATGAGTAAAATATTACAAATCACAATTTACCATATAATCAGGATGCTTCTAATGCCCTTTCTAAAGTGTCATTTCTTTAAAATTTCCACAAGAAATAAAAGAAGCCCTTTATATACAATCTTGAATTTTGCTAAATGCTCACTATTGATGGAAGCTCAGTGTTTATCTAGAATACAATTCATAGAAAGCTGTAATATTTATATTTTCAGAAGACTTTATAATAATGTTTACTGTAAGGTACCTTCAAATTACCCCCCCCCCCAAATTCTAATTATGTTCTATATAGAGCCGGTTAAAAGTAATCTTACTGACTACTATTTATCTGAAAACTGTTAATGTATATGTAGAAAATATGGAAATCTTAGTTAAACCCATAACCTAGTTATTATTCTTCAACTGCTCTGAATAAATTCAATATATAAATGAATATGTTTTAGAAATGGCTGTAACACCTAATCAATGACGTACTTGCTTTTCCTTAGAGTTTTAAGACACAGGGGTTAAAAAAAAAGTATGAAAATTAATAAAACAATGTTTCTGAATTATGAACGAAGTCTTTAAAATGCAAACAGAACACCTAGGTTACAAGGACAGAAAATTAGTGATAGCCTTTATCTTTTATTCAAGAAAACACAAAAAAGATACAGAGTTTAAACAACATCAGAAATACCAATCAACATTCTGCCAAATAAGACTTTCTAGTACCACCACTCAGCTGTAGATTTAAGGCCAACTAGTTAGTCCTAAAGGGAAAAAAATTTCAGTAGGAGCTTTTTAGCCATCAAATTTCTGCTTCTTACCCAAATTTTACAGCCAGGGCTTCCAATGTCCAATTGTTATACATATAAGACCTGCCTTTAAGAATGATGAGAGCTACTTCATCTCTCTTTCCCCCAATTACAAGGTCTTTCTACATCAATTTTATGACTATTAATTCCTACCTATGCAGTGTAACAGAGGATGGAAATGGCTGTGACATGGCACGGTTTCTAGAAACATGAAATCTGATAGGACGAACTGTAAGGAGGAGTTTATGCTGAGAGCTGTTCTTCAACAATAATTCTGGTAATGAAGAACTACAAATGTTTATAGGCAATCTACGAATATACTCTACTCCTTACAGATGACTAGGTAATAGACCAAAGATCCTTCTTTCACTTAGAAGAATACAAAGAAACTAGTGAAAGCTCTGTATACAAAAAAGTTCTCAGCTTAAAATCTGACAGGAGGATTTTTAAAACTCTTCAATTATAAGAGTGACTACATACTAGAGAGAATCCATTCACTTTGTTCACAAATACACGAGACCTAAAAAGTCCTCCTGTCCTTAAGGATGAGTAAAAAAAGACAGAGAGAGAAAAAAAAGGAAAAATACCAAGGGTTATAAGAAGCTACTAATAAGATAAAATAATATTCAGGGTATAAAAGAAAAATGCTAAAATATGGTGGATTTGGCCATTTTGGGGGGGTAGGGATATTGGAGTTCTCTGTATGGAGTTTGTATTATTTTTGTAGCTGTCTATAAGTATGAAAGTATTCCAAAATAAAAGTTTAAAAGGTAAGGCTTTCTAATGCAATTATAAAAAAAGATATAAAGGAAAACTACACATTTGAAAATGATCTCTCTCAAAAATTAAAGTTTAGAAGGAAACTTCCCTGTACTTTAAAAAAATTCAGGAAACAATTTTAAAATGAGATGAAAGATAAGACAATAGAAGAGCTGGTTGAAAAGAAGGAGACAGGGAGAGGGAAGGAGGGTTAGGAAGAGGGAGGAGGGAGAGGGAAAGCACACATGTGCACACTATATGAAATGAAGCAAAGATTTTAACAAAACTAAAAATGGAATCACAACATTGGGGAAAAAACAAGAAAAGATGTAAGCAGAAAGCTATTCACTGCATTGTAGCAAATGTCCACCAACTGGCTGAATGAATTATGGATTAACCATTCAATGAAGTATTAGGCAGCTCTGAAAAGGAATAAGGATTATCTTTATATAGTTTTATAAAGTGATTTCTAGGACATAATATTAAAAAAGCAAAAAAGAGAAGAATGTATCTAATATATTACTGTTTATCTAATTTAAGAGGTGTGGTATGAAAAAATATTTAAATGTGAATGTGTATTATATATAAATAGAAGAATTAAAGAAAGGTTTTCTTGGAGACGGAAGTAACAACAATTTAGGGGGCACGGATCAAAGATAAGCTTCTCTGAACATATTCTGCTTTAAAGATATGCATTTTGAACGATGTATTATTATTTTTTTAACTTCTTTATTGTATAGTACAGCATATACAAAGCAAAGAAATAAAAAAGCAATAGTTTTCAAAACTCTCTTCAACAAGTAGTTACAGGACAGATCCCAGAGTTTTTAATGGGCTACCATATGATCCTCTTAGATCTTGCCTTTCTAGCTGCTTCAGACTATAGGAGGCTAGAAGGTTTAAATATTTTTTATTACCACAATCAACTTTTCTTGTGTGTGTGAAAAATAATATATATACAAAGAAGCAATAAATTTCAAAGCACAGCACCACAATTAGTTGTAGCACACATTTCAGAATTTGACATGGGTTACAATTTCACAATTTTAGGTTTTTACTTCTAGCTACCCTAAGATACTGGAGACTAAATGAGATACCAATTTAATGATTCAGCAATTATATTCATTTGCTAAATCCTATCTTCTCTGTATAACTCCAAGATCACCTTTAATCTTTCCATCCCTCTCTTTAGGGGTGTTTGGGCTATGGCTGTTCTAACTTTTTCATGCTGGATGGGTCTGTCAAAAATATGTTATACAGTTTTATTCATATACTATATCATTGACGTTTAATTTGTGTAATGGCTGTGCCAGTTTGAAAATATTATGTACTCCAGAAAAGCCATATTTTAATCCTGATCCAGTCTTGTGGGGGCAGTCAGTTATTTTAATCCTAATTCAACACTGTAGGTTGGAAACTTTTAATTAGATTATCTCCACAGAGATGTGACACACCCAATTGTGGGTGTGGCCTTTTGATTAGATGAAGATGTGACTCCACCCATTCCAGATGGGTCTTGGTTAGTTTAAAAGAGAAAACATTTTGGGAGAAACCTCTAAAACAAAAGAAACCTCAGAACAAACAGAACAGATGTAGATGCTTGGAGAACAGTTGCTTCACAGAATAGAGACACAATGTTTGGAGATGTTTGGAGTCCAATAGACATTACCATGAAATGTTAAGCAAGCCAGAACCTAGAGAGAGCCAACAGAAGCCAAGAGATGAAAGTTAGCCCTAGAGAAGCAAAGTGAGGAACCCCCACAGGAACAGAGTCTGAAAGCAACAGAGCCCAGGAACAAGGGATCAATGACTTCCCAGCTGACAAAGGTGTTCCAGACCCATCAGCCTTTCTTGTTGATGTCTTAATTTGGACACCTTCACTTCCGTAGAACTGTAATCTTGTAACTTATTAAAATCCTTTTTTAAAAGCCGTTCCATTTCTGGTATATTCCATTCTGGCAGCTTACAAACCAATACAGATTTTGGTATTGGAGAAGCGGGGTGCTGCTGTGGTTTGCCAATGCCAAAATGTTGGAACAGCTTTTTAAATGGATAAGGGGAAGATTCTGGAAGGCTGTGAAGATTTTGATACAGGAGGCCTGAATTGCTTTGAAGAGATTACTGGAGAAATGTCGACTCTAAGGTTACTTCTGATAAGGCTTTTACAGAAATGATGAACATGTCATTGAAAACTGGAAGGAAAGCATTTGAGAGTGATGAACTTGAATATTTAGCAGAAGAAATTTCCAAACTAAATGTGGAAAATACAGTCTGGCTGCTCCTTGAAGCTTATAGTAAAATGTGACAGGAAAGAAATAAGTTGAGGACTAAATTCTTGTATACAAAGAAAAGAGAAATTGGTGTTCTGGAAAATTCTGGGCTTCCAGAAATTGAGACCCCATTGAACACGGTTCCACGTGAGGATTTATCCGGAGTGGGAAGTATCAGCCATTAGAGGACAAGCAAGGTTGTGAGATGCAGTTATCCAGAAACGATTTGTGGAAAGTCCTATTTTCTGATGGGTATAATCCTAGTATACTGCATAGAAAACCAGCAAGAGTGTTGTGGGACCTGTATAAATGGAAACACTGTCCGTCTGGACTAAAAGGGACAGAAGAGGGACAAAGTAAAGGAAAAATGTCTTCAGAGGCAGAGCCATGGAGGCTAAGGTCTGGAGCCAGGAAATCTCAGGCCAGGAGAGTGGACCCAACCATACACATGGAGAAGGTAAGTTTGCCCCAGCAGCAGAGGAC